>CM031967.1:3619817-3629817 GCA_018749465.1 Paracanthobrama guichenoti
GATCAGGCCAATTATGCCAAACCAGCCCTGACCCATCGAGGCATGGACTCCACTAGACCCCTGAAGGTGTGCTGTGGTATCTGGCACCAAGATGTTAGCAGCAGATCCTTTAGGTCCTGTAAGTTGCGAGGTGCGGCCTCCATGGATCGGACTTGTTTGTTCAGCACATCCACAGATGCTCGATTGGATTGAGATCTGGGGAATTTGGAGGCCAAGTCAACACCTCAAACTCGTTGTTGTGCTCCTCAAACCATTCCTGAAGCATTTGTGCTTTGTATCAGGAGCATTATCCTGCTGGAAGAGCCACAGCCACCAGGGAATACCGTTTCCATGAAAGGCTGTACATGGTCTGCAACAATGCTTAGGTAGGTGGTACGTGTCAAAGTAACATCCACATGGATGGCAGGACCCAAGGTTTCCCAGCAGAACATTTCCCAAAGCATCACACTGCCTCCGCCGGCTTGCCTTCTTCCCATAGTGCATCCTGGTGCCATGTGTTCCCCAGGGAAGAGACGCACACACACCCGGCCATCCACGTGATGTAAAAGAAAACGTGATTCATCAGACCAGGCCACCTTCTTCCATTGCTCCGTGGTCCAGTTCTGATGCTCACGTGCCACTGTTGGTGCTTTCGGCGGTGGACAGGGGTCAGCATGGGCACCCTGACTGTTCTGCGGCTATGCCGCCCCATACACAACAAACTGTGATCACGGTGTATTCTGACACCTTTCTATCAGAACCAGCATTAACTTCTTGAGCAGTTTAAGCTCCAGTAGCTCGTCTGTTTGATTGGACCACACGGGCCAGCCTTCGCTCCCCACGTGCATCAATGAGCCTTGGCCGCCCATGACCCTGTGGCCGGTGCACCACTGTTCCTTCCTTGGAGCACTTTTATAGATCCTGACCACTGCAGACCGGGAACACCCCACAAGAGCTGCAGTTTTGGAGATGCTCTGACCCAGTCGTCTAGCCATCACAATCTGGCCCTTGTCAAACTCGCTCAAATCCTTACGCTTGCCCATTTTTCCTGCCTCTAACACATCAACTTTGAGGACAAAATGTTCACTTGCTGCCTAATATATCCCACCCACTAACAGGAGCCGTGATGAAGAGATCATCAGTGTTATTCACGTCACCTCTTAGTGGTCATAATGTTATGTCTGATCGGTGTATATTTGTGTGTATGTGTGTAAAATACAGTAATTATATACAGCTCTGGAAAAACCAGACCACTTATATATATATATGTATGTACCAATTAAAATACACAAATTAAAGTGCTTATTAGAATATTGTGTTGTTTGTTTAGCAACCTGTTAATGTCAGAGTCTGCTGGAATCATTGTGAGCGTTACTCAAGTTTTCGCGTGGGAGAGTTTGTGCCCAGTAATCAGAAAAAATCAGTCACTTATTAGTTTCCCTTTAGGTTAGGATGCTGCCTATGTAGACGGTAGACGGGCAGCTCACTAGAGTGTGGAACAGAGCTCATGAGAAATATCTCACTTATCTGATTCTGAACTCGTCTAGAATTTAAACTATGACAGATAGATAAGAATTGATTAATCCATATTTTCACACACAGAACGCTGACTGTGATGGGAACATCTCCGGTGAGCTGAACCTGGGCGACCCGGAGAGCGGCTACCTGACACAGACCAACCTGCTGTCCATCTCCTTACGCATCAACCAGGAGTGGCAGAACATCGGCATCAACCTGGGCATCAGCTACGACCAGCTGGAACGAATCCGAAACCAACACAGGTGAGCCTCAGATCAGAGCCGGTGGGGAGTGTGGAAAGAGCCCGCCAGCAGATGGCGCTGTAAATCAGCACCAGTCTTTATTATAGGACAGATTTACTACAGATTTTACAGCAGGTCCAAGTCTGAGGTCGCAGGAAGGCACAATATTAGGGAAACAATTGTGTGGCATTCACTGTTGTCAAATGATGAAATCATTTCAGATTTCAAAACGACAGTAATAATAGATTATATATAGATTATAACTTTATTGCTACATTAGTTACATCTGAGAACACTGACTCATTGAATATTAATGACATTCTCTGACTGGAAAGTCTATAGATCAGTATGAGCTCATTAATATTCATGAGCTTTTTCTCTTTTATAGTACAGAAGTAGTACAGATACAGAACTGACAGGAAGCAAAGAGGGACCGGATCACAGTTGTGTTTGCGCTGGTATAAAATCACTCATAATCACTGTGGGAAATGCAATACAGAGAGAGAGAGAGAGGCAGTGTGAAAGTGAGTGATGGAGGATAGAAATGAAGACGGCAATGGTGAATTTTGAGTGTTTTGTTTTGATCAGTCAGCCATCTGGGACACTGCAGGAGACGGCCCGCATTCACACGCATGCATGCGCGCTCGTTTTCTCTAGTCTGTTTGTCTTTACAGCCCAGTATCTCTCAAGTCAAGTTACATTGCAGGGTTACACTTTATTTTAAGGTGTCCTTGTTACACTAGCTAAGCACTGAGAAACATTAAGAACATGTACTCTAGGTTTGGTTTAGTTGCATGTAATTATGCCTAATTGACTGTTATTACTATGGTAAGTACAGTAGGTCAATGTAAAATAAGGTGTTACCAATTTCAATAAATGTGTTGTATTAATCAACAATATAGCAGAAAATGTTTTCTTTTTCAAGGCATATGACATGATATTTATGCCACAATTAATGCCAGTTTTTATGTTATATGAATAATTGTATGCCTTATTTATTTAGTGGCTTCTATTTTACTATTCCCATTATCTTCAATGGTGATGAGATTATATATATATTTAATCATTTGATTGTTAATAAAATGTGTGTTAAAGGGGTGGTAAAACTCATTCTTTCGAAGGCTTGATTGTGTTTGTGGGGTGCACTGTAACGTGTTCATGCAGTTGCATTATTTTTCATATATTTGACCTTTATTCTACACTGCTCTGTCCCTCCTTGTTTCCGGGTTCTATGATGGCGGTCCCTCAGAAATACGCAGTGGGCTCAGATTGGTCAGCTGGCTCAGTGTGCTGTGATTCGCTAAACCTCCTAGTGCACGTTTTTCGGAAACGTCACACCCCTACCTTTACTGGTAGTCTGTGCTTTGGTAGTATTAGAAACAATGTTGATTCTAGCGATTATAGACAAATATCTGTCGCAAGAACTATCAACCCAAAACGAGCACTAAACATGGGCTTTACTCTAGCAGCCCAATCAAACACAGAACCATGTTTAGCATGCCTGTAGATAAACGATACATAAACGCTCTAATCAGAGAATCATTTACACTAATTCCCAGTTCACTGTTTGTAGCGTTAGGTGTTTGTCGGATAACGTTAAGTATGAATGAGCATTTAACAAACAGCGTTGTCATTTCTTTACTTCCTTTCTACAACGTACAATTAACAATACAGGAACTATTACAGGAAAACACATCGACGAAAAATAAATCATGCTTACAGGTTGCGTCCCGTAAACAGCTCCTGTTTTCAAAGTTGGAACTGCTCCATCTTTCAGGACAAGCCGTTGTGCGAATCCCAAGATTGCAGAAGCTTTCCTCCGTGAAATGTGCAGCACAGAGAGCGAGTAATAATTATGAGGGACCGAGTTAAAAATAAATGTTAACCATTGATCCCTAACTCCCCCGTCCCTAGGAAGGATGAACAAAGTGGACCTGCAATCCGGATGAGAATAACAGCGTTTCGTCGGCATTGCGGCAGCAACACTCCAGCCTGCTAACTACACCACAACAACTCTTCTCCACAGCAATAAAACACGGCCCGGCCCCCCTTATTTAATATTCTCGGAGGAGGGGTCTATGCAAATACTGGGGTTGGTGATGTCAGCAACCCTGGAGGAATGTCTGTAGTCCCTACCGGCCGTTTGCTGCAGTCCTTAGAAAGTGATTTCTTTAAAAGCAAATCTCTCCCTTTGCTTTAAACTTTGAGCGTCGTAACTTTGCAGATGTTCTTTACGCTCAAACAGCGAAAGTCAGAAAAGTGAAATCGTGTTTTACCACCGCTTTAAAAGTGCTCATTTATCATTGATCCTTATTTAGGCTCACTTTTAATTTCATTTTTATTTATTTATCGCAACATTTTATTATATAGTTCATTATTTATTATTATTTACTTAACCTTTGTGCATCAATTACAAAAAGTTACACATATGTCCATAGAGGACAAAAATGTCCTCTTAAAAAATTTATAAAAAATGAATATTGGGAGCACAGACTTAAGTTTGATCCCATTTTAAAGAAGACCCTTGGCAGATTATTGTTGAAGTCAAAAAAGCTTAAAAAGTGAAACCAAAAAAAAGTTATAGAGGATTAAGTTTATGAAATTGATTTTTGAATAATATTTTATATAAAATATATATTTTATGAAACATGTTGAACTCTAAAACTGCTAGAAAATTAAAGCCATACATCTAAAAAAGCTGTGTTCCAAATTTGAGGTTGATATCTCAAAAAATGAGCTCTCAGTCAGAGTTTGTTTGGGCGCAGTGCCAGCTTTTCCCCATTAGATGCCAGCAGAGCCCCACTGGGACACACAGCGGCTGGATTTGTGATTTTGTGCGTACAGCTCAAATATTACAAGCACACACACACCCAGACACAATTTTTTTTTTTATTACATACATTTATTACATACACACCACACTCTGACATCCATACCAACACACATACACACATACACACACACACACACACACACACACACACACACACACACACACACACACACACACAGTTATGGCTGATAATTTATCCAGATGGCTCTATAATATGCAGAAGCAGAAAACAGGAATAAAGTGAGTGTTTGCTTTACAGGCCAAACCTGAGAAAATGGCACCATCTGGTAAAAAATAGTAAAATGTTTCATTTTGAAGCCTTGGGATTAAAAATTGCAGTTTTAATGGGATCTAATGGGGACATTTTTGTCCAAAAGGTGCTGAGAGGAAGTATTTTGTGTACCTAGTATAAAATGTGTTTATTAAAGGAAATGGGGGTGAAATAGTAAAATTCCAATAAAAAAACACACCTGTGCCAAAATGTATGTGGTTTGCATTAACACGTTAAAGCTGCAGGGTTAAAGCTGCAGTCCGTAGTTTTTCCTCTTTGTCGCCATCTCTGTTCGTCAAATCTGCACCTGCAGTTATTATCGAGTTGTGCCTCGGCACGGCACAGCGCGGATGAATCCAGTGTTTTGAGGAGAAAGTGCGGCTGTCGGTCACCGCGCTGGTGTGGATACTGTGCAAATTATACTTTGTTTTCAAATTGTTAATGTTAACATCAGCATTGCGTGACTACATTTAATGTGTATTAGGGCTACCTGTAGTTCAGTTTCCACTTCTGTGCAGTCTAATTTCTAATCGTCATATACCAACAAATTAATGTGGAGTAGAGGTGAATTGCTCCTCCTCATAGCCAGCACAAAATAACTGATATTTACCATAATGCACGTAGCAGTATGAGAAAGACGAACAAGTGTGCTACCGTTACATAATTGAACCATTGACATGTCTTAACATTACCTGTCCAGCAGAAGAAAAGCTGTTTCTGCATCCGTTTGAACCCTTTCAAAACACGGCGCTCACGCCACCTTTCAAAAGCCCTTTTTATTCCTTGTTTTCAGCCCGGTTGAAGTCTCTATTTTTTTTCTGTAGCCACTCCGAAAATTCGCAATTTTGCAATCCACTCCGACTTTTGCAATTTACAACGGATAGATCTCCAGTTGTCACTGGTGATTGTCATTTGAACCTTTCTGGATCCACCATCAAATTGATAAGTTTAATTATATCAAGTGCTGTGAGAAAAGGCTATAAATCTCCACCTTCGACATCCTCACACTAGCCTTCTCGCCGGGACTCCTTCTTTATGTGTACAGATGTGACGTAATGATGCAAAGATATCCTTGAATTTCCCGGAAATCCACCGGTACCACTGGATTAAAGGTGCACTACTCAAGATTCAAGATTCAAGAGTTTTATTTGTCACATACACAGTTATATACAGAATATACAACCGGCAGTGAAATGTAAATTCACTATGTAACTTTTCCATCCGCAGAGGTTGCCTATTCAAAACAAAGGCGTAGTTTGATGACGCCAAGTTTGAGCGCAGAATCTTGGGACATGTGGTCTTCCCCTCACAGCCGGTGGGAATGAATCGGGATAGGACTCGGGGCAGAAATCATATGGATGTGATTATGAACGTTACTGTAGTGTGAAGCAGAGCAGGGCCGAGTGTTGTGGAGCTGAGCGAGGCCGCTGGAGCGATTGTTAATAAGATGAACGCAACACACGCCTCGCGAGCAGCGGGACTTTTATTATGCCACAGTCGCCGGCGCCATTTCCGCTTTATCATGAGTATGAGGGAACGCAGCTCTGATTATCATATTAGACACATCTGAGTGTGTTCTCAATGATGTGATGACGTTACTCTGAGCGTTCACTCGGCGGCTGCTGGGACACTTGTTCACACTGCAGTGAGAGTAAAGCGTTTCTGCAGAATAAAACCAGAAACCGAGGGGAACGCAGATATGATGCCATTGACAGGCCACGCCCTCACACGTCCCGGTTCATTGGGTAAAATAGCAATTTCCTCACGATTTACAAATAGTTGGAAACATTTGGGATATTATAAGTACTCAACTGAACAAAATATATAACACTTGACCTAGCGGTTTTTGGATATTTTACTGAAAAAATGTTACATAGTGCACCTTTAAAAACATTATTACAAGCTTACCGTTGTAAATCGAGCTAAGGTAAGCAGATAGTTAACACTGGCTGGTTATGAACTTGCTTAAAAATTTATTTTGGATCATTTTTAACCCAAAAGCTTAAAAAAAAAAAAAAAAAAAAAGTGTGTATATATATATATATATATATATATTTAATTTTGTTTATTATAATAATTTATGGATAAATTGTGCCTAATTGTCCTAAATAAGGCGTAAAAAATGAAAACGAATAATTGTGGAATAAATGTCATATGTCTTGAAACAAATAAATGCATTTTGTGCCTCATTTATGCTGACATTTCTTTGCATTTTAATTTAAACACTTCAGAATTAATTGAATTATTCATCATTTATATAATTTTGTCTGCTGTATTGTTGCTTAATAGAACACATTTATTGACATTGGTAACACTTTATATTACATGGTCCTTGTTACACATTACATGTACTTACTATAGTAATTAACAAATAATATTTTGTTTGGTTACAAGAATACAGTTTTTTTTTTTTTTGGTTGCATTGCATCAATGATCATTTTATTTGTCAAGATATTATTGAAAAAATGCATAGTGCAAAACTTAATGGTCAAAAATGGGTTTATGCAATAACAATACTGTTTTTATATATATATATATATATATATATATATATATATATATATATATATATATATATATTTAAAAGCAGCATATATTAAGAATGGTACAACAACAATTGCGGTTTATAAATAGTAATACAAATAAAATGGCATGTCCATGTGTTTGCTTTGTCAGGGACAACTTTGGGGCCCAGGTATTGGCGATGCTCTTTCATTGGGCGAGAGGGCAGCAGGGGGCGGGGCCTGGGGCGGTGCAGCGGCTGATGAAAGCGCTGGTGGACAGTGGTAGACGGGATTTGGCGGAAGAAGTAGAGGACGTAGTGACACTGGGAAAGAGGAAGTATGAAGAATCACTAAAGAGAGTCGGGCTGGAGACACCAGCTACCTCTGCAGACTCTCAGTCCAGCTGACACACACACACACACACACATGACTGTGCCGCTCATGCTGAGAGCGGATGCCAGGAACATGACATATTAACTCCCACCAGCAGCCCTGGAGACAAACACAATGACACACATGGACAGAGAGGACATGATTCTGGTCTCTCTCTCTCTCGTGCCTCTGAAGAACTCGTGTCAAGCGGATGGATTTATTCATAGCGAGACACAATGTAGCACCCAAATGGGCTTTATTCCTGTTACATGTTCAAGAAACAATCAAAACATGTGATGCGTGTGGGGGGGGATCTCATGTAGCCTCTCAAAAAGGGTCATATTTCACCTCAAAATCAAATAAAAAATGAATGAAATTAAACTAACATAAAGAAACAGGCAGAAATTATATTTTGCATAAGGAAAATTAAACCATTAATCACTTTGTGACATTTTCATCACTGTGATGCTTCCAGGTTTTCTGTTGGCAATATGTTCAGTGGCGATCCGCGTTGCTGTGATACAGTATTTTTTAAACTATTACAACATTACGTAATATGTGTGTGCATGTATATCTATATATTTAAATATACAAAATTGTGTGTATATATATATATATATATTAGTGCTGTCAAAATTAGTGCATTAAGGCATGCGATTAATTTTTTCAGTTTAATGTGTTAAAAATATTTAACGCGATTAACACAGCATCCATTTTTTCTGTCATCCTGTTTTTAATTGCGATTAATTACAGAAAAAAAGTGTGATTCTTTTTTTTTAAAGATTGACAGCACTAATATATATATATATATATATATATATATATATATATAATATTTTGTATGGTAACCAGAATGCTGTTTTTGCATTGTATCATTGAGAAGGTGTGTGTGTACAGTATGTATGTGTGTATATATATATAAATGTATGTGTGTGTGTACATGTATATATGTGTGTGTTTACAGTATGTATGTATATATGTGTGTGTGTTTGTACAGTATGTATATATGTGTGTATATATATATATATATATATATATATATATATATATATATATATATACACTCACCTAAAGCATTATTAGGAACACCTGTTCAATTTCTCATTAATGTAATTATCTAATCAACCAATCACATGGCAGTTGCTTCAATGCATTTAGGGGTGTGGTCCTGGTCAAGACAATCTCCTGAACTCCAAACTCAATGTCAGAATGGGAAAGAAAGGTGATTTAAGCAATTTTGAGCGTGGCATGGTTGTTGGTGCCAGACGGGCCGGTCTGAGTATTTCACAATCTGCTCAGTTACTGGGATTTTCACACACAACCATTTCTAGGGTTTACAAAGAATGGTGTGAAAAGGGAAAAACATCCAGTATACGGCAGTCCTGTGGGCAAAAATGCCTTGTTGATGCTAGAGGTCAGAGGAGAATGGGCCGACTGATTCAAGCTGATAGAAGAGCAACTTTGACTGAAATAACCACTCGTTACAACCGAGGTATGCAGCAAAGCATTTGTGAAGCCACAACACGCACAACCTTGAGGCGGATGGGCTACAACAGCAGAAGACCCCACCAGGTACCACTCATCTCCACTACAAATAGGAAAAAGAGGCTACAATTTGCACAAGCTCACCAAAATTGGACAGTTGAAGACTGGAAAAATGTTGCCTGGTCTGATGAGTCTCGATTTCTGTTGAGACATTCAGATGGTAGAGTCAGAATTTGGCGTAAACAGAATGAGAACATGGATCCGTCATGCCTTGTTACCACTGTGCAGGCTGGTGGTGGTGGTGTAATGGTGTGGGGGATGTTTTCTTGGCACACTTTAGGTCCCTTAGTGCCAATTGGGCATCGTTTAAATGCCACGGCCTACCTGAGCATTGTTTCTGACCATGTCCATCCCTTTATGACCACCATGTACCCATTCTCTGATGGCTACTTCCAGCAGGATAATGCACCATGTCACAAAGCTCGAATCATTTCAAATTGGTTTCTTGAACATGACAATGAGTTCACTGTACTAAAATGGCCCCCACAGTCACCAGATCTCAACCCAATAGAGCATCTTTGGGATGTGGTGGAACGGGAAGCTTAAAGTGCCCTGGATGTGCATCCCACAAATCTCCATCAACTGCAAGATGTTATCCTATCAATATGGGCCAACATTTCTAAAGAATGCTTTCAGCACCTTGTTGAATCAATGCCACGTAGAATTAAGGCAGTTCTGAAGGCGAAAGGGGGTCAAACACAGTATTAGTATGGTGTTCCTAATAATCATTTAGGTG
>CM031967.1:3642317-3769817 GCA_018749465.1 Paracanthobrama guichenoti
TCTGAACATTAATCTCTAAATTTTGCAGGAAGAAGTTATACTTATCGAAAATAAAGGCTTTTTGGGGCTCCTCTTCTGGTCAAAGTTTTCAGACAGCTTTCAAAATGGCCACCAGACATAACTCAGTGTGAACACACGGATACCCATAACTCAGTGTGTGCACACGGATACCCATAACTCGGTGTGAGCACACGGATACCCATAACTCAGTGTGAACACACGGATACCCATAACTCGGTGTGAGCACACGGATACCCATAACTCGGTGTGTGCACACGGATACCCATAACTTCGGTGTGAGCACACGGATACCCATAACTTCGGGTGTGAGCACACGGATACCCATAACTCGGTGTGTGCACACGGATACCCATAACTCGGTGTGAACACACGGATACCCATAACTCGGTGTGAGCACACGGATACCCATAACTTCGGTGTGCACACGGATACCCATAACTCGGTGTGAGCACACGGATACCCATAACTCGGTGTGTGCACACGGATACCCATAACTCGGTGTGAGCACACGGACACCCATAACTCGGTGTGAGCACACGGATACCCATAACTCAGTGTGTGCACACGGATACCCATAACTCGGTGTGAGCACACGGATACCCATAACAGTGTGAGCACACGGATACCCATAACAGTGTGAGCACACGGATACCCATAACAGTGTGAGCACACGGATACCCATAACAGTGTGAGCACACGGATACCCATAACAGTGTGAGCACACGGATACCCATAACTCAGTGGAGCACACGGATACCCATAACTTCGGTGTGAACACACGGATACCCATAACTCGGTGTGAGCACACGGATACCCATAACTCGGTGTGAACACACGGACACCCATAACTCGGTGTGAGCACACGGATACCCATAACTTCGGTGTGTGCACACGGATACCCATAACTCGGTGTGAGCACACGGATACCCATAACTCGGTGTGAGCACCACGGATACCCATAACAGTGTGAGCACACGGATACCCATAACTCGGTGTGAGCACACGGATACCCATAACAGTGTGAGCACACGGATACCCATAACTCGGTGTGAGCACACGGATACCCATAACTCGGTGTGTGCACACGGATACCCATAACTCGGTGTGAGCACACGGATACCCATAACTCGGTGTGTGCACACGGATACCCATAACTCGGTGTGAGCACACGGACACCCATAACTCGGTGTGAGCACACGGATACCCATAACTCGGTGTGTGCACACGGATACCCATAACTCGGTGTGAGCACACGGATACCCATAACAGTGTGAGCACACGGATACCCATAACTCGGTGTGAGCACACGGATACCCATAACAGTGTGAGCACACGGATACCCATAACAGTGTGAGCACACGGATACCCATAACAGTGTGAGCACACGGATACCCATAACTCAGTGGAGCACACGGATACCCATAACTCGGTGTGAACACACGGATACCCATAACTCGGTGTGAGCACACGGATACCCATAACTCGGTGTGAACACACGGACACCCATAACTCGGTGTGAGCACACGGATACCCATAACTCGGTGTGTGCACGGATACCCATAACTCGGTGTGAGCACACGGATACCCATAACTCGGTGTGAGCACACGGATACCCATAACAGTGTGAGCACACGGATACCCATAACTCGGTGTGAGCACACGGATACCCATAACAGTGTGAGCACACGGATACCCATAACAGTGTGAGCACACGGATACCCATAACAGTGTGAGCACACGGATACCCATAACTCAGTGTGAACACACGGATACCCATAACTCAGTGTGAACACACGGATACCCATAACTCGGTGTGAGCACACGGATACCCATAACTCGGTGTGAACACACGGATACCCATAACTCGGTGTGAACACACGGATACCCATAACTCGGTGTGAACACACGGATACCCATAACTCGGTCTGAACACACGGATACCCATAACTCGGTGTGAACACACGGACACCCATAACTCGGTGTGAGCACACGGATACCCATAACTCGGTGTGTGCACACGGATACCCATAACTCGGTGTGAGCACACGGATACCCATAACTCGGTGTGAGCACACGGATACCCATAACAGTGTGAGCACACGGATACCCATAACTCGGTGTGAGCACACGGATACCCATAACAGTGTGAGCACACGGATACCCATAACAGTGTGAGCACACGGATACCCATAACTCAGTGTGAACACACGGATACCCATAACTCAGTGTGAACACACGGATACCCATAACTCGGTGTGAGCACACGGATACCCATAACTCGGTGTGAACACACGGATACCCATAACTCGGTGTGAACACACGGATACCCATAACAGTGTGAGCACACGGACACCCATAACTCAGTGTGTGCACACGGATACCCATAACTCGGTGTGAGCACACGGATACCCATAACTCGGTGTGAGCACACGGATACCCATAACAGTGTGAGCACACGGATACCCATAACTCGGTGTGAGCACACGGATACCCATAACTCGGTGTGAGCACACGGATACCCATAACAGTGTGAGCACACGGATACCCATAACAGTGTGAGCACACGGATACCCATAACAGTGTGAGCACACGGATACCCATAACTCAGTGTGAACACACGGATACCCATAACTCGGTGTGAACACACGGATACCCATAACTCGGTGTGAGCACACGGATACCCATAACTCGGTGTGAACACACGGATACCCATAATTCGGTGTGAACACACGGATACCCATAACTCGGTGTGAACACACGGATACCCATAACTCGGTGTGAACACACGGATACCCATAACTCTGTTTGAACACACGGATACCCATAACTCAGTGTGAACACACGGATACCCATAACTCAGTGTGAGCACACGGATACCCATAACTCAGTGTGAGCACACGGATACCCATAACAGTGTGAGCACACGGATACCCATAACAGTGTGAGCACACGGATACCCATAACTCAGTGTGAGCACACGGATACCCATAACTCGGTGTGAACACACGGATACCCATAACTCGGTGTGAGCACACGGATACCCATAACTCCGTGTGAACACACGGATACCCATAACTCCGTGTGAACACACGGATACCCATAACTCCGTGTGAGCACACGGATACCCATAACTCGGTGTGAACACACGGATACCCATAACTCGGTCTGAACACACGGATACCCATAACTCGGTGTGAGCACACGGATACCCATAACTCGGTGTGTGCACACGGATACCCATAACTCTGTGTGAACACACGGATACCCATAACTCGGTGTGAGCACACGGATACCCATAACTCCGTGTGAGCACACGGATACCCATAACTCGGTGTGAGCACACGGATACCCATAACTCAGTGTGAGCACACGGATACCCATAACTCGGTGTGAGCACACGGATACCCATAACTCGGTGTGAACACACGGATACCCATAACTCGGTGTGAGCACACGGATACCCATAACTCGGTGTGAACACACGGATACCCATAACTCGGTGTGAACACACGGATACCCATAACTCGGTCTGAACACACGGATACCCATAACTCTGTGTGAACACACGGATACCCATAACTCGGTGTGAGCACACGGATACCCATAACTCCGTGTGAGCACACGGATACCCATAACTCGGTGTGAACACACGGATACCCATAACTCGGTGTGAGCACACGGATACCCATAACTCGGTCTGAACACACGGATACCCATAACTCGGTGTGAGCACACGGATACCCATAACTCAGTGTGCAATGGTCTGACTGGCTTGAAATTACTGGAGGTATACAGTAACAAACAGATCATTTAGTTAAGACTTCAAGTAGGATGATAAATATTTTTTTTCTTTTATAATCTGAACTCAAAGATAGCAGTGTGCTTTAATGGGTACTTGAGCTTAATAGGTATGTTTACCCTAACATTAGCGGTTTCTCATCACGGCTGATTTCTATGTGAATATGTTCAAATGTAATTTATTCCTGTGATTAAAGCTGAATTTTCAGCATCATTCCTCCAGTCTTCAGTGTCACATGATCCTTCAGAAATCATTCTTATATGAGGATTTGATGCTCAAGAAATATTTCTGATTATTATCAATGTTAAAAACAGTTGAGCTGCTTCATATTTTGTTTTTGTTTTTCTCCAGGATTCTTTGATGATTATAAAGTTCAAAAGAACAGCATTTATTTGAAATAGAAATCATTCTATTTCACATTAACATTATAAATGTCTTTACTGACACTTTTGATCAGTTTAATGTGTTCTTGCTGAAAAAAAGTATTAAGTTCTTAAAAAAAGTCATACTGACCCCGAACTTTTGTGCATGATGCATGAGTGTTTGATTATTGTCTTACTATTGACTGCTAGTCAGCACAGACGTGTGTATGAACATATTAACGCTGTATGTTCATTACTCACCAGTGAATTACATTCACACACACACACACACACATGGACGAGTCTAAATCTACTGTAAGACATGTGGAAATCTCTGGCGCTCATTCACAGAATTGTTAATGCCATCTTCAGTCCGTTTCCATGGCAACTATCTCAGTTCTGTTGTAGTAATGTAGAAGATCAGAGCAGCATTAGGAGGTCGCACGGTAGTTGTGGATAGTTGACACATGTTTTCTGTTCATTTCCGATGGTCTCAGGAGTTTAAATAGGGGTCAGAGTGGTTTTTGGTGGTTTAAAAGCGCACGCTTGCACACACTTATACAGAAGTGCATGCTGGGTAACAGCTCAGGGTTTGTTGAAAGTGCCCATTCATTGGCATTATTTTCTCCTCAGTGGCATTAAAAGTAATGAAACAAGAGTCTAGTCAAGTCAAATCACAAAAGATAACAACCATGCTATTATTTAAAGTCACCATGAATATTGGCATTTTATGGAATACTGCAGTATTTGTTATAAATTATGATTTATATGTGCATATATATATATATATATATATATATATATATATATATATATATATATATATATATATATATATATGCCCTAGTAATTTTTCATCAAAATATCTTCCCCTCCATCTTGCAGCGACATCTCTTCTCTGATGATGCGTTTACTGGTGCGAGGGCGGGGCAACCTTTCACTCACATGAAATCGACCAATAGCAAACCACAACCATCCAATCAATTCCCTATGAACAAAATCAAGCCCCGCCCTACATTTGTTCTTGTTCGAGAAGCCGTTACACTCGGATATACGTCACAACAGGGAAGAAAAGACCATCACAACTTCCGTTTTTTATCCTGTCTGTCTATTATTTTGCAATAATCCATTTAACATGTGAAAACTTGATTAGTTGCTCATCAGTTGATGAGTTATGTTGTTAAGCTAGAGGTCTAGGTACATGAGACTAGTTTGAGCCTGTTTGTGGTCTGAGGAACATTTGATTTGTTTCTGCTGATTATAAGACACAGAGGAGGACAGATATCTTGTCATCAGACTTGTCACAAGACCAGACCACTGCCAACACAAAAACATAATTCTCAGCTTATTCTGTTCCTCTATTGACTGAAACCGAAAGCTAAGCATTCATGAAGGCCTCACAGAGTAAACTTTCATTGCTCTTGAGAATTTGATGAGTAATATCTGAGATCTTTGACTTTTGATTGAAGTATCTTGGCACATCTGAGTGCAATCTGAGGCACTGGGGGATGAGGAACATTTTCATAGCTCATAGAACTAATGGCAGAAGTACCCAAATTTTTGGTGTGTTCGCACCACAGGAACTAGGAACGAGTACTAGGTACTAGGGAGAGTAGGGGCTAACCCAGCACAATATACCAGTGATGTAAGTGTATGCTGATTGGCCGAACGCATTTTTAAAAACCTGTGTAAAAACCTTACTCCACAAACTAACTCGCCTTTGTCTGCAGCAGTGTGTTCTTTTCTCAGCCTTGATTATATGTAGCACTGCAATTTGTCATAGGCGATTTAGTCTTTTGGTCCTTTCGATCACACAACTTAGGGTGTGTTCACACTTGACATGTTTGGTTGGATTAAAAGATGGGTCTCGCTCTGTTTCCAAATGAATTTGCGGTGACCAAAGACATGTAAACCAACCAAAAATGGGACACCATGTCACAAGATGCGACCCTAAAAAGGGCAGAGTCCTCAAGCACACCTGTTCTTCTCGTCATAATCGCGATGTTGCCCATCACATCGTCAGAACCGCGTCTCCTCGCAGCAGATCTTGGTTTGTGTGTGTGACGGAGGGATTCCTGATGCTGTTTTGACTCCTTTACACACTTTATAAGCTCTTCACGAGTTCTCATCTGGTCAAAATACCATCATATGTAGCTACACACATACAACGAGCGCATTTAGCCGCACACAGCACTGTTTTGGATGTTCGGTAAGTTCCGTTGTGAAATATACATCATAAAAGCTGACCAATCAGGTTGAGAATGTATCCCTATGCCTTTAGGTTCAGTGTTAAAATGCCAATGTGAACGCTAAGCGGACCAGGACTAAATACATTTTTTTTTGGTCCGGACCAAGCGAACCAAGCGAACCGAACTACAACACAGACAGCAACATAGTGCCGGCCCATATCTGGTACGCATAGAATCCACACGTACCAGATGTGGGCCAGATCTGGGCCAACACTACAGTATGTTGCTGTCTGGGAAGTGTGAACACATCCTTATACGTCTATATTCCATCTCTGTTATCACGAAACCTACGATACACGAAAGAAACACAGGACTGGCCTGGTGGATAGTTCATATGAGTTCCTATAAAAACCCTGTTAAGAGACAGTCTCTTCTAAAACTCTAGAGGAGACATATGAATGTTTTCTTAGGAGGAACATCTGAGAATCCGGTGAACTCTCTAGAAGTCTAGCTTTCCTGTAGCTCAAACAATAAGAGCGTGGCGCTAGCAACGCCAAGGTCATGGATTCGATTTCCAGGGAAAGCAAGAACTGACAAAAATGTAAAAATGTGTACCTTGAATGCAGTGTAAGTCGCTTTGGATAAAAGCGTCTGCCAAATGCATAAATGTAAAAAGTCTCCATTTAGTTCTGGCAGAATTGAGATTTATTCTTTTATCATTGTTGCTTGACCTTCATGTGTCTGAGACCTTGTGAAAGACATTAAATATCTGTGATTTAGTGTTCACTGATAGTAGGAACATTGTGCCAGTCAAAACAGACCTGATATTCTCTCGAATCATGAGAGAAGTTAAAATCAGCAGGATGGAAAAATAATAGTCCTGCTGGAAGGACCAGAAGGTTTTCAAACTGGTTTGTGTTGGTTAGTGCTGATCTAACATATAATAATGTTTATGGTGTCATGAGTGCGTTCACTCCCTCTGGGTGAAGAAAAAGGGAACCCAGACCGAGAAAATGCAGAATTGAAGGGAGAAGAGTCCAGTCCAGTCAGCAGAAATCAGGAAACGCATCAGTGGAGAGCAGAAGGAAGAGAGGGTGGAGAAAGGGGAGGGGACAGAGCGAGAGAGACATGCTGATTGGCTGACCCGAGGGGAGGAACGAGGGAGAAAGACAGACTGTCTTCAAGTTGTTCAAATTCCACATATGATTAGCAGGAAACACACACACACACACACACACACACACAAGTTCCTCTCAAACACCTCCATTGTGCAGGTTACATGACCAGTAAAGCTGCAGACAAACACTTTCAGATGTGAATATAGAGAACCGGTTTGGGTTGTTGGTCTTAATGAAGTTCGCCATGATTATTCTACACATCAAGGAACATTTCAACAGCGTTTGAACGATGTTTCAGTAACTGCAACAGTGTGATTACAACGTAAAGTGATTATTTACACAAGGAGATCTTAAAAGCAGACCACTGAAGTGCTTTCCATCAGGATCAGTGACAAAACATTCACTTTTTTATCACTCTTTTTTCTGGTGCTATTGTGGACAGAACGTGCATGTTTTCAGAAAAAAAAAGGTTTTCTGAAATTACTCATTTAGAAACCATTTATCAATTAATTGACCCCAGTTTGACAGAAAACAACTTCTCTGTGTCCCTGTTTATACCTGGTATTAAGATACCAGTGTTAAGTGTTTTGGTTGACGGTGGACGGCACTAAATACAGGTGTAAACGGGGTCTAAAACGTTTTGAGCTTGTCCATTTTCGACCACTTCCAGAGGTGGCAGAAAACACATTTGCCCGGATTGCTTTCGTAGTGTAAATGCTCATGAGTTCAAACAGCCACTAAAAGACCGCCTTCTCTCTGCCTAACATTATGGGAAGCGCGCTAGCCAGACGGGATTTAAACTTTGTCGGCTGGAGACCCAAGTTTGGTTTGAAGAGGAAAAACGTACCCAGCTCAATGTTCTCTCTCCATTCCTGATTTCTAACACACACTCAGTGTTCGGCTGGTCTTGTGTCTGTCAGAGCGGAAAGCTGCTGTTTTTTTTCTCTGTCGTCTCCGGTCGTGTTCATATGTAAATTGCGTGATCTTATATCATCCATTAGATTGAAAGATCTGAAAAATCTACCCTACCCATAGACCCTCTGATCTGATCGACCAAAACGCATCTTAATACCAGCTGTAAACAGGGTCTACAATAGAGGCAGACATCTACCTGGGATCATGGTCCCGATCTTTCCTGTCAAACAGAAGTTTTTCAGTTAGTTTAGGTGTCCACTCATCCCAACAGACTTGTGGTGTACCCCATGGATCGATGTTGGTACCGCTACTATATTCGTTATGCATTTTTAGTAGATTTGGTGAGTCGTACCTCTGTTACGCGGACGACACCCAACTCTACATACCTATAAAATGCAAGTATATTTCTGCCTATAAGAGATTGGAAGCCTGTCTTCATGAGCTCAGACTGTGGCTCACCAACAATTTTATGCTACTAAATGATGACAAAACTCAAATTATTCAGTTCGGGCCAAAAGAGCATATGGATGTAAATCTTAGGCAGGAGGCTCAGGAGTGTGTGTGTGAGTGAGTGTGTGTGTGTGTGTGTGTGTGTGTGTGTGTGTGTGTGTGTGTGTGTGTGTGTGTGTGTGTGTGTGTGTGTGTGTGTGTGTGTGTGTGTGTGTCAAGACAGTGTGAGCTATTTTAAACTTCCTGTGCAGCCGGCAAAATGTGATAAGAATTAAAAAAAAAAAAAGCTGAGATGAGAGGAACAGATGGGGAAGGAAAGGAAAGAGTCCAGTCTGAAGAATTCCTAGAGTCAAACCGTGAGAGATGACACCTGTATCATAAACACACTGAATCAATCATTCTCTCTATTCCTGTGTCTTTCAGATATCTGCCACAGGAAGGCGAATGGACTAAGATCCCAAATCCCAAAACCCTCTGAGAAATTTGCAAAGACGTGCACACTGACGCCTTAAACACACACACACACACACGCTGAAGAAGTACAGGGACCCAGATAAATGGCTGACAAACAGATCAGGTGAGTTTCAGAAGTCAAGCATCTTTTCAACACCCTAGCAACCACATAACATCATAATGTGCATAGAACCACTCAGAACACCTTAGCAACTGCTTTGTAATGTCATAGCAACCACCCATAACACCCTAACAACTGCATAGTAATGCCATGGCATTGGCAACCACCTAAAATTAATAATTTTTTGTGATTGTCTCTTGTCTCATCTCCTCTCATCCTTTGCTCCAGTTTGCCTGCCAAGCTAATAAACGGTGGTGTTGCCGGACTGATCGGCGTTACCTGCGTGTTTCCCATTGATCTGGCCAAGACTCGCCTTCAGAACCAGCAGAATGGATGCCGTCTCTATACCAGCATGTGAGTGTTCAAACAGATGAGTCGAATCATATAGAAGATTCAGTTGGTCAGGTTTCACATGTGCATCATATATTGTGCTCTGCAGGTCAGACTGCCTTATTAAGACCATCCGGTCGGAGGGATACTTCGGCATGTACAGAGGTAAGTGCAAGTGCAGGTGAAGTGAATAACACTGATAATCTCTTCATCACGGCTCCTGTTAGTGGGTGGGATATATTAGGCAGCAAGTGAACATTTTGTCTTCAAAGTTGATGTGTTAGAAGCAGGAAAAATGGGCAAGAGTAAGGATTTGAGCGAGTTTGACAAGGGCCAGACTGTGATGGCTAGACGACTGGGTCAGAGCATCTCCAAAACTGCAGCTCTTGTGGGGTGTTCCCGGTCTGCAGTGGTCAGGATCTATCAAAAGTGCTCCAAGGAAGGAACAGTGGTGAACCGGCCACAGGGTCATGGGCGGCCAAGGCTCATTGATGCACGTGGGGAGCGAAGGCTGGCCCGTGTGGTCTAATCAAACAGACGAGCTACTGGAGCTCAAACTGCTCAAGAAGTTAATGCTGGTTCTGATAGAAAGGTGTCAGAATACACAGTGATCACAGTTTGTTGTGTATGGGGCTGCATAGCCGCAGACCAGTCAGGGTGCCCATGCTGACCCCTGTGCACCGCCGAAAGCACCAACAGTGGCACGTGAGCATCAGAACTGGACCACGGAGCAATGGAAGAAGGTGGCCTGGTCGGATGAATCACGTTTTCTTTTACATCACGTGGATGGCCGGGTGCGTGTGCGTCTCTTCCCTGGGGAACACATGGCACCAGGATGCACTATGGGAAGAAGGCAAGCCGGCGGAGGCAGTGTGATGCTTTGGGCAATGTTCTGCTGGGAAACCTTGGGTCCTGCCATCCATGTGATGTTACTTTGACACGTACCACCTACCTAAGCATTGTTGCAGACCATGTACAGCCTTTCATGGAAACGGTATTCCCTGGTGGCTGTGGCTCTTCCAGCAGGATAATGCTCCTGACACAAAGCACAAATGCTTCAGGAATGGTTTGAGGAGCACAACAACGAGTTTGAGGTGTTGACTTGGCCTCCAAATTCCCCAGATCTCAATCCAATCGAGCATCTGTGGGATGTGCTGAACAAACAAGTCCGATCCATGGAGGCCCCATCTCGCAACTTACAGGACTTAAAGGATCTGCTGCTAACATCTTGGTGTCAGATACCACAGCACACCTTCAGGGGTCTAGTGGAGTCCATGCCTCGATGGGTCAGGGCTGGTTTGACAGCAAAAGAGGGACCAACACAATATTAGGATATAACATATCATAATGTTATGCCTGATTTATATATATATATATATATATATATATATATATATATATATATATATATATATATATATATATTATATACACACAACACACAAATATACATACACTCACTCACATATATACAGTATATATTTATGTTAGATGCGATTAATTCTGATTAATTGATTTGACAGCACTACTTTCAACTAAAGGATTATTTTGAGAGTGAAGGTGTAACTGAAACCGTATGTTTTCTGTCTCTCAGGTGCTGCGGTGAATTTAACTCTTGTCACTCCAGAAAAAGCCATAAAGCTGGCAGCAAATGATTTCTTCAGATTTCACCTCTCTAAGGACGGGTGAGACATAAACACACACACACACACACACACAGCAAATGCAGAAATCAATATAAACATGATGACTAGCATTTTGAGCTCACTGTGCTCATTCACACACTCTGACACATCATCATCTGGTCTGACACACTGGTTGGTTTCATTCCCGACCTTGAACACATCCACAAACACAGCTCACCATTTCTCTCTTCTATCAATATGGTATTTAAACAGCAACCATGGTACACATCAAAATACTGTGGTATTCCCATCTAACACGGCCACAGTAGTGACATACCGACACTGTCAAACATCTCAATCAATTCAGCACACAGTATTACATTCCCCGACAGACATTAATATTAAATAGGGGTTGAAGCACACAGACAATACCCACAATGCCCTGCTCGACTGCATCTCCATGGCGACTGAAAACGGCACCGGTGAATTATTGACCACCGCCATCGAGTCAAAGTGTGAATTATTAACGACCCTCGGTGTGTGAGTGTGCTGATAATGAGCGAGGTCTGATGGCGCTCTTCATCTCTCGTTCCCTACAGGCAGAAACTCACTCTCCTGAGAGAGATGCTGGCCGGCTGCGGAGCGGGAACATGTCAGGTCAGTATACAAACACACACATCTGTGTAATCTATCTGATGCTTGAGCCTCCATTAATAGATCGGCACACAGATGATTCAGCAGCCGACAGATCACTGTCTCTCTAATGGCCTAAGAGACAAAACACAGATGCATTAAGGGTCCAAACACACTCCCTGCAAACATTCACATCATACACACGTGAGCTCATCGGCCACTGACAGCCTTTGTTGAGCACATTCACCTGAAGCAGGTGCTTATTCAGAACCACGTCTGCTTGTTATACTGGAGCCAAATGATTTTCATGACTCGCTTCCTCGAACGCTTGGTTAATGTGTGTATTCTTCCACGATATGATACTGAAATACCCCTTTTATAACAAAAGCATCTGCAGAATTGGCCACAGGTTCTTCTGACTTGTGAGGCGGGTTTCCATTCACAGATTTTTAGGAAAATGTTGGGATATTGCATAAAAATTGCTGTATGGAAATCTAAAAACGTGAATAAAATGCACATAAAAGCATGCATTCTCGCTTGAGAATATAATATTCATTGTATTATTTTAATAAAATAATTAGCATTATTTACTGCTGTGATATATATATATATATATATATATATATATATATATATATATATATATATATATATATATATATATATAGTGTTATATTCAGTGTTTTAATTTAAGTGTTATTAATTTTAGTACTTTAACAAACTAACTTATTTATTTTTAAGTTTAAGTTTTTATATTTTTAATTTTAAGTTTTGCATCTAATATTTTATTGCATTTTTTCAGATTTCGCTCTCACTATAATTTATAATGTTTTTTTATAATATAAATATAAATGTAAACACACACACACACACACACATATATATTAAGATTAATTCTGTTCTATATTCTATAGTATGAATGTAACAAACTCATACTAAAATATATACATATTAAATACATTTTATTAAAATATTACAAAATTATATAAAATAAAATATTATAAAAAATACATCAATTAAAACCTCAGCTCAGATGCAAATGTAATGAATGGAGAACATCTTTTTAAGCCAAAGTACTTTAATTCAGCATTAAATTAAGGTAACATCATGTAATGCTCAGAAGTTATGTAGATACATATTGAATATTGATAATAAAATCAATAGCAAATCAGTACTCATGTATATTTCAGATGGACGGAGAAAATAGAGAGGATGGAGTAGCAAGTACATGTGCTAAACATTGACAGCTTTCTTGACTGAGTTACACACAACACAGTGATCCAGTCATGTGACCGAGGTGACTAGCTCCCTGTAGTCAATGAACAGGTTTGTAACCATGTCAGATTAAATGATGGGAGTACAGCAGACTCTGGATTAAGATTGATATGTGATATACACACAACTAATCCCATCAGCTAGTGCCGAGTCAGGTTTGCAGTGACCAGAGGGAGATGAACACTGCAAACAGACAGTATAACCCACTTACTGTCCTCCTGCAAACCCCTTCAGATTTGATTAAACGTGTAATTGGCTCTCCAGTGACAGCCGCGCTAGCTAGCACATATAAACCCGTCCCCCGTGTCGTCTGTGTTGCTGATGTTGCAACCTCTTTCGACTTCGTCCAGTACGCAACCGCCCAGATCACCTTTGCAAACACATTTGCTCAGGCGACTTTTGCACAGGGAGAAAACATTACTTCAGAAAATAGGAAATAAGTCACATTGTGGGTTGCAGATACCGCTTTATGAACCCATTTGAACCTCAGCGTGTAGGAGGATATGCTAATTGTATGTTTTTGTATGTGGTTGTTCCTTTCTGAGATAGTAGTAGCATAAAGTACAGGCTATGAGGCGGTGATAGGCTTAATTATGGTAAGCTAAAAGTGTAAAATTACCAAAAGAGTGTCTTTTAAAAGCAGTTTAACCATTTGCAACTGGCTGTTGATTTAAATGCGTGTGTGGCCCTTTAAATGAGCTTGCTCTCATTTTCATTGGCTGTTGATTTAAATGCGTGTGTGGCCCTTTAAATGAGCTTGCTCTCATTTTCATTGGCTGTTGATTTAAATGCGTGTGTGGCCCTTTAAATGTGCTTGCTCTCATTTTCATTGGCTGTTGGCTCTAACCTTGTTATGTCGCAGGTCATCGTTACAACACCGATGGAGATGCTGAAGATTCAGCTGCAAGATGCCGGAAGAATTGGTAAGAATCTAGACTATAAAAGAGGAAGGACTGAAGGGAGGTGAAGTGAGAAATCGAGGACAGGATGGAGAAGAGGGATGAAGCACTGCCATCTTGTGGCCACACTGCACTTCTCCCTGTACATCAGGCCTACTAGTGTCAGATTTTACAGACACTGAGCAATAAATGCGGTATTTATTTGTACTTCACTTTTATAAAAGCACCTGCTAAATGAATAATTAGTTTTTTTACAGAGCAGAGGTTTTTAGAATAGGACTGGTTATGATAAATGTGTCTGTTATAAAAAAAGGTCATAGTCAGCAATAATATATAAATATATTCAGTACGGCGTAGTGTGTTAAAGGTCAAACTTTTGGCGCTCTAGGGGTTAATAAACAGAACTGCATGCGTCTTGTGGAAGAAGCCGGAGCTACTTCTCTCTGTTTATGTCTATGGCGAGTCACGCAGGGACTGTGCTCCTCCGCTCTGAAATAGTCCCAATATAAACACTTATTATAAGTGCACTATAATGATTCAGGATGAGACAGTAACACAGTTTGGATTCATGCTGTACATTCTCATTATATCATTTTTGTAAATCTTGAACACAAAAAAAGTTACAGACAGCAGCTTTAAATATTATATAGATTTTATTAAATATATGTTTTTAAAAATTACATATTAAATATTTTTCAATATTAGTTATTTCTTAGTTTAAATGCTACATTTTCAGCAGTACTGAATTGATCATTTCCAATGTTGTTGTTTTTTACTGCATTATTTGAATACAAATATATATTTTTAGATACTGGATATTTTTCAATATTTTTTTATACTGAATATGAAGTCATTGTGATCAGTGCTGAATCTATTATAAAATAGTGAATATTATTTATTTAGTATATTAAAAATTATATTGATTTTCTTCAATGTTCATTTTAAAATACTAAATATTCAATATTTTATCAATATTAGTTATTCTATTTTGTAAAACTGACTATGAAGTCATTGTCATGAGTACTGAATCTTATTTAAAATAGTGAATATTATTAATTTAGTAGATTAAAAATTATTGATTTGTTCAATGTTAATTTTTTCTTTTTAAAATACTGAATATTAAATATTTTATCAATATTAGTTATTTCTATTTTTTTATACTGAATATGAAGTCATTGTGATCAGTGCTGAATCTATTATAAAATAGTGAATATTATTTATTTAGTATATTAAAAATTATATTGATTTTCTTCAATGTTCATTTTTAAAGTACTAAATATGAAATATTTTATCAGTATTAGTTATTCTATTTTTTAAATACTGAATAATAAGTCATTGTCATCAGTGCTGAATATCATTTAAAATAGTGAATATTATTGATTTATCATACAAACCTGATTCCAAAAGAGTTGGGACACTGTACAAATTGTGAATAAAGACAGAATGCAATGATGTGGAAGTTTCAAATTTCAATATTTTATCCAGAATACAACATAGATGACATATCAAATGTTTAAACTGAGAAAATGTGTCATTTTAAGGGAAAAATAAGTTGATTTTAAATTTCATGGCATCAACACATCTCAGAAAAGTTGGGACAAGGCCATGTTTCCCACTGTGTGGCATCCCCTCTTCTTTTTCTAACAGTCTGCAAACGTCTGGGGACTGAGGAGACAAGCTGCTCAAGTTTAGGAATAGGAATGTTGTCCCATTCTTGTCTAATACAGGCTTCTAGTTGCTCAACTGTCTTAGGTCTTCTTTGTGGCATCTTCCTCTTTAAGATGCGCCAAATGTTTTCTATGGTGAAAGATCTGGACTGCAGGCTGGCCATTTCAGTCCCCGGATCCTTCTTCTACGCAGCCATGATGTTGTAATTGATGCAGTATGTGGTCTGGCATTGTCATGTTGGAAAATGCAAGGTCTTCCCTGAAAGAGACGACGTCTGGATGGGAGCATATGTTGTTCTAGAACTTGGATATCCCTTTCAGCATTGATGGTGCCTTTCCAGATGTGTAAGCTGCCCATGCCACACGCACTCATGAACCCCATCCCATCAGAGATGCAGGCTTCTGAACTGAGCGCTGACAACAACTTGGGTTGTCCTTGTCCTCTTTAGTCCGGATGACATGGTGTCCCAGTTTTCCAAAAGGAACTTTTGATTGGTCTGACCACAGAACAGTTTTCCACTTTGCCACAGTCCATTTTAAATGAGCCTTGGCCCAGAGAAAACGCCTGCACTTCTGGATCATGTTTAGATATGGCTTCTTTTTTGACCTGTAGAGTTTTAGCCGGCAGCGGCGAATGGCACGGTGGATTGTGTTCACCGACAATGTTTTCTGGAAGTATTCCTGAGCCCATGTTGTGATTTCCATTACAGTAGCATTCCTGTATGTGATGCAGTGCCGTCTAAGGGCCGAAGATCACGGGCATCCAGTATGGTTTTCCGGCCTTGACCCTTACGCACAGAGATTGTTCCAGATTCTCTGAATCTTTGGATGATATTATGCACTGTAGATGATGAGAACTTCAAACTCTTTGCAGTGTTTCTCTGAGAAACTCCTTTCTGATATTGCTCCAGTATGTTTGGCCGCAGCATTGGGGGAATTGGTGATCCTCTGCCCATCTTGACTTCTGAGAGACACTGCCACTCTGAGAGGCTCTTTTTATACCCAATCATGTTGCCAATTGACCTAATAAGTTGCAGATTGGTCCTCCAGCTGTTCCTTATCTGTACATTTAACTTTTCCGGCCTCTTATTGCTCCCTGTCCCAACTCTTTTGGAATGTGTAGCTCTCATGAAATCCAAAATGAGCCAATATTTGCCACGACATTTCAAAATGTCTCACTTTCAACATTTGATATGTTATCTATATTCTATGTTTATGAGATTTGTAAATTATTGCATTCCTTTTTTATTCACAATTTGTAGTGTCCCAACTTTTTTTGGAATCGGGTTTGTATTAATTATATTTTTTCAGTGTTCATTCATATCACGTCATTGTCAGTGGTACTGAATGTACAAGCAAAAAAGTTTCAAACAAATATTTTGAAATAAGCTTAAATGTTATTCTACATAAGGAACATTTCAACAATGCTTTCAGGCTCTTTGGTAACTAGCAAAGTTTAACGATTTAAGATCTGCCAGATGCTCACAAGAAGTTAGCGCTCGAGCGAACGCTCAAGTGTTCCAGCCATTAGGCCTCCTATCAATATAGTTTGACGTCACAAAAAACATAGTGTTCGTATAAAAGAGGTGTAGTTTATGTTTGTGTAGTTGAAATAGGAGGGCTGTGTGCCAGGCTGGATGTTTAACTGTGCTGTGTGTGTGTGCAGCGGCCCAGAGGAAGCTCATGCCTCAGGCTGTGACCCCCGGGGGCCCCGTAGAGGTCAAGTCCCCCACAGCTATGCAACTCACCAGAGAATTACTGAAGGAAAAGGGCATCGCGGGTCTTTACAAGGGCCTGGGAGCCACGCTGCTCAGGTTGGGAAAAACACATGCAAACATGACACAATCAGTGAGCACAAATAATGAGAGGATGCTACTTCACGTCTGTGTTTCCCCTCCCTTCAGGGATGTCCCGTTTTCTGTCATTTATTTCCCTCTGTTTGCTAATCTGAATAATCTGGGGAAGAAAGGAGCCGACGGTCCCGCACCCTTCTACGTCTCTTTCGTGTCCGGCTGCGTTGCGGGCAGCACGGCCGCAGTCGCCGTCAACCCTGTAGATGGTACGCTTCTCTGAACTCAGATGTCTTCGATGTGAATGTTTTGTACGGTAACCTTCTGACGAGGTTTAAATAATTCCTGGTGTCCTGTAGATATATCTAGAAACACACCTGAAGCAAATGCTGCTCCGCAAGATTTATTCCTGCTTAATTCGTTTCCGCCGAATTAAACTCTAATTCACTCAGGATCAGGTGCAAGGCCGGAGAAATGACAAATACACTTCATTCAGTCCTGAAAATAGCAATACAAATAGTGCAAAATATTAATATAAGAGTTTTTAAATTCACTTTTTAATACTGAATATTAAATATTTCTATATTAGTTTTTTCTGCATTTTAAATACTGACTATTAAATATTTAATATATCTTTTAATATTAGTTTTTAATACTGAAAAATTAAATATGAAATATTTCATATCAGTTTTGTCTCTGTTTATTATTGAATATTAAATATTGTATTTTTTCAGTATTAGTTTTGTCTGTTTTTTTGTTTTGTCTATTTGTTTAAACTGAATATTAAATATTCATAAATACTGAATATTAAATAATTTTATATTAGGTTTTGTCTATTTTTATTACTGAATACGAAATATTGAATATTTTTCAGTATTTGTTTTGTCTATTTTAAAATATTATTCAATATTATATTTAAAAAAACAATTTTTTTATATATATCAGTTTTGTCTACTTTTATTACTGAATATTAAATATTTTTCAATATTTATTTTGTCTATTTATTGAATGTTTTCCAATATTAACTACAGAATATTCAATATTATTACATTTTTGCCATCTAACAATTTGCTTTTTAGATGCTGATTTTTTCTAAATACTGAATATTAAATATTATTTTTTTAAAATACTGAATATTAAATATTTTTCAGTATTTGTTTGTCTATTTTTAAATTCAATATTCAATATTAGGGTTTCTTTTTTCCCTTTTTCTTACATTAGATTTTAAATATTGAACATTTTTATATATTATTTTTGTCTATTTTTATTACTGAATATTAAATATTGAATATTTTTCAAATACAAAATGAGTTTGTTCCATCATACACACATGTGACACGCATGCTAATGTCAAACTCAATTAAAACCGAGTTCTCCCTGGATCTGAGCTGCGGCTTGCCCAGCGTCAGCTGACGTGTGGTCTCTGTTAGGACACCAGGCAGTGAAGCAGCTCACTAGCTTTAGCAGCAGAGCCTGTATGCTAGCGTCTATGCGGCCTCAAAACTAACCGCTGAACCGCTCGCCTGTGTTTCAGTGATCAAGACAAGGCTTCAGTCGCTAACACGAGGAAGTCAAGAGGACACTTACAGTGGGGTGACGGACTGTATCAGGTGATTTGACTTTTATTGAGGTCATCAGGTGACCACATCATTGATTACAGCAATTTGGGTGCAAATGTGGGTTATATAACTCCCTTTTTCCCTCTGATCACAGAAAGATATTACGCAACGAAGGTCCCACTGCTTTCCTCAAGGGGGCGTACTGCCGAGCTCTCTTCATCGCGCCGCTCTTCGGCATCGCTCAGGTGGTCTACTTCCTCGGCGTAGGCGAATACATCTTGAGCCATCTGCCCAAACGGAACAACTAACCAATCGTCCCACTGCCTTTTCCCGACCCATCATGCTCTGCACCAGTCTGTTTCCCGCCCTCTCACACAGGTCGTCATTATCCAAGGATCAAAGCGTAATGCGAACCAGTCTGACTGATTTTAATCGTTTGTTGTCGTGCCGGTTGTGTTCAAAGCGCCGTGTGTTTTTATCTGAATGTGGTGGTTTTAATACTGAGCATAAAGTGAGGTTGTGTTTGCCGAGCTGCCTGTTTTTGTCTCGTCCGGTCTCACGCTGAGACAAAACCATATCCTTTTATGAGCGTTTAATCTGGGACGTTGTCGAGCCCTCGACATTTAAAGCGTGAAATCTGCGATCAATGTCGTAGCGCTCTTGTTAATCATGTAGTAAAATATCAACCCGACGTCAGGCTCTTTTTAATGGTTAATTTCCTGGAACAAGAGGGCATGTAATGTTGATTAGTTTGCCATCTTTCTTACGACCAACTCTGAATGCCTTTCCTCCGGGCTCAGAGCGACCTTGAGGAAAAGTGTGGATGTGTTTGTGTGCGATTCATATCCCTGACTTACTGTGAGCGTACTAAAGTCCAGAGAGCAGCACATCTTTGTGCCCCATCAAGGCTTTATTCAGCGCATGCTTTGAAATTACATGTCGGTTAATTTGATTAATTTTTCTCTGAAAAGCTGTGAGAGACGCATCAGCGAATGGAAAATGTGAATTAGACTTGAAAGCATCTCTCAAATTGGCCGCATCAAAATGGAAATGCCTCCAACCAGGGGCGTAGCGACCACTGAAGCTTCCGGAAAGTTCCCACACTTTGGGAGATGATCATTATAGATTTAAGAGAGTCGTTTTGCATGGCCACAGCACAAGACAAATTATCCCATGCAAATCCGTTTCGCTATTTGTAGTCAAAATGGCATTAAATGCCATCTAAAAACTCATTTAAACTCACCTTTGTGGGTAGTCTGAAGTTTAATTCAAACATTTTGGGTATGCAAAGTAGTTTTTTTAGGATGGGACACATATATAACAGCATACATAAGTGTGCAGCACTTTCTCAAACGCAGTGTGGTTATCGTTTACTAAAACCAGTGTTATTTTACTATCATTGAGATACTATTATAGATTTTATTAGTCGATTAATCGCATCTAACATGAAAGTTTGTGCTTACATGATATTGCGTGTGTGTGTGTATTACACACACACACACACACACTTATGTTAGATGCAATTAATCGATTTGACAGCACTATTTTTTTATTAATATTTTGAATTAGATTTTTCCCGTTTTCATTTTAATTTAATTATTTTATTTTTTTTAGTAATTTTATGTTTTGTCATTTTTATAAGTTTTAGTTTTTATTTAAAATATGACTATATAGTTTTTTATTTCCGTTTTTTGGGGAAAATTGGGAAATGTCGCCTCGGCAACTAGCCAAATAAAATAAATTTACGTTTTTTAAATATTTTATTACAGGTAATGTTTATTTTATTTCAAGTTTTAGTTTTAGTTAGTTTTAGTTTCAATATAATTCTATAATAATTATTTTATAACAATAGCCCTTAAACTAAAACTATTAAACATTTTTGTTAATTGGAATTAAGCTGAAATAAAATATAAATATTAGATGAAGAACTTAAACTAAATGAAAATTAGAAATGTTACCTTGGCAACTAACTGAAAATAAGTACTAAAATTATTAAACTGAAATTAAAAACAAAACTATTTAGAAATATAAAAAGAAAAACACATAAAAAAATGATTCATAATTGATCATGATCATAAATAATGATGATAAAAAAATCTTTGAAGTATTACAAATTATAAAGACTAAAATAAAACTATTTAGAAATATAAAAAAACTGATAAAAATTACACAACAAATGATATGAAAATAAAATTTAAATGAAAACTGAATAAAAAAAAAATCTAATTTGAAGTATTAAAAATGATAATATAGTGTATAAATAATACTTAAATAACACTGGTTCTTACATACTTGCGCGTACCAAATCAAGCGTCATGTCACCAAATTAATATTCATGAGCAAAGCTATTGTGTCCCACCCACTGCAAACCAACTTTAGCTAGTTATAGATCAATATTATACTAACGTGAAAAAGTCCGCAACCCCTAAAGCTTTAGGCTCATATCTGTCGGATCCGATTTGAGAAAGAATAGTAGTAACACGCTAGGTTAAAATTCCCAAGACGCCAAAGTAACGTGCATATTGATTGTAAGGCCTGCCTGGTGAATCTATAATGGGCGGGGCTAATAATTATGAATATTAATGCATCTGGCTGTTTTCTTTTTCTGCCTGGATCTGCAAGTGGAATTTTAATAGTCATTCCAGTTTTGTCGAGAATCCGATAAGCACACGCTCATATTTATTGATAATCCTGATTATATAGATGTAAACACACGTATAGTATATCTCACTATATATTTGTATTGATAGTTTTATCAGTGTCTGATTGTTCGTGTGATCATTGTTGATTATGGTGTACTGTACATATGCAGATGATATTATGATTTTTGTTTTGTATACGAAGGCTTATTTGCACACCTCCCCGATCCTTCTGTTTATGTTTTTGGCATCTGGAAGAGTTAATATGCCAGTTTACACCGTTTGAGCCGGACCTGCAATGTATCAGTGTTGGAATCGTGAGCTTTTTGTTCATGTGTGCACTACCAAACCAACCAAACAGTTTCAGGTTGTAGTTCTCGTTTACTGCTTTTATTTCTCGATTTGCAGCCCATTGTGGGGAGTTGAAAACACAATGTTCTCGCTCACAAACAGTACGTGCCGTCGGCTAGAGCGAGATAAGCTGTGTGTGCAAAGAAGAGCGTTTTTTGGCTCAGACTGACAATCGAGTCTGTGTCATACTGCCAAACGATTCCTGAACAAATCCCTGCCTATAATACCTCTGTCTCCTTTCCCAGTTTTAGCATTAATACACCGATTTCCTAAACTCATCTGGTTAATATCGTCCTGGGACTGAATGGGCACCAGCGTTCAGAAGTTTGGGGTCAGTACGATTTTTTATTTTTAAAGAAATTAATACTTTTATTCAGCGGAGGATGCATTAAATTGATCAAAAGTGACATTTACAATGTCGCAAAATATTTAGATTTTTAAATAAATGCTGTTCTTTTGAACTTTCTGTTCATCAAAGAATCCTGACAAAGTTACTTTTAAAAGTAATGTGTTACAATATCGCATTACTCACTAAAAAGTAACTAGTTACATTACTTTTTATGAAAAGTAATCCGTTACGTTACTCATCTGGCTGATTCTCGCTCTCTTAAAGGCTTTGCTGGTGTTTTTTTTCTTCATGCGTTTACTGCAGTAATGCATTAATCCGTAAAAGAATAACTAATTACATTACTTAGTTACTTTTTATGAAAAGTAATCTGTTACGTTACTCATCCGGCTGATTCTCGCTCTCTTACAGGCTTTGCAGGTGTTTTTGTTTTTTTTTTTGCATGTTTACTGCAGTAATGCATTCATTAACACCTTCTTTTTCTTTTAAAAACACATAATGTTATTATTCTGACCAATTAGAATATTTCTTGACTATAGCTGTGTATGCCATACAAAAGATTTCTTAACATTATGGGTTGTATTACCTACTGTACAAGTAGTAATGCATTTAGTTACATTTGAAGAGAATTGCAACTCAGTAGTTTAACCCTTCCCTCGCACTTTGTAACAAATCCTTCTCTCGCGGGTCAAAATGACCCAAAGTCCTAAAATTATTATAAGCTTATTTCATTATTTTGATAATATTTTTTCTATTTAATGCAATTTTTTTATTTACCTTTACATTTTTATAAATAAATAATAATTTAACCACATTCTTTCAACTTAAATTCAAAATAACTCACAATTTCATGCATAACCCTTTTAATTCAGCTCAAAATATCTCACACTGGGTGTCTTTGACCTTTTTGAAAAAACAAATAAACAAAAAAAAACCATAATATAACATGATATTTCATGACTCTTGCCACTAGATGGCCTTATAGCTTTAGTTTATATGGAGCAAATGAGCTGTTCCGCTGGGTCCTAAAGTCAGGTCTCTTCAGTATGCATTCAGATTCACATGTAAACATTATAAAATATTTTTTTGGTAAAGTTGTATAATTTTAGGTTTTAATTTTGAGCATTTTTAGGGTTTTCTATGTGTACTGAAGCATTCCTCGCATTCCATTAAAGGTGCACTATGTAAAATTTTTTCAGTAAAATATCCCAAAACAGCTAGGCCAGTGTTATATATTTTGTTCAGTTGAGTACTTATAATATCCCAAATGTTTCCAACTATTTGTAAATCGTGAGGAAATTGCTATTTTACCCAATGAACCGGGACGTGTGAGGGCGTGGCCTGTCAATGGCGTCATATCTGCGTTCCCCTCGGTTTCCGGTTTTATTCTGCAGAAACGCTTTACTCTCACTGCAGTGTGAACAAGTGTCCCAGCAGCCGCCGAGTGAACGCTCAGAGTAACGTCATCACATCATTGAGAACACACTCAGATGTGTCTAATATGATAATCAGAGCTGCGTTCCCTCATACTCATGATAAAGCGGAAATGGCGCCGGCGACTGTGGCATAATAAAAGTCCCGCTTCTCGCGAGGCGTGTGTTGCGTTCATCTTATTAACAATCGCTCCAGCGGCCTCGCTCAGCTCCACAACACTCGGCCCTGCTCTGCTTCACACTACAGTAACGTTCATAATCACATCCATATGATTTCTGCCGATTCTTTCCCACCGGCTGTGAGGGGAAGACCACATGTCCCAAGATTCTGCGCTCAAACTTGGCGTCATCAAACTACGCCTTTGTTTTGAATAGGCAACCTCTAGCAGACAGAAAGGTTACATAGTGCACCTTTAAATCCTAAGGGGGTCAAATTGACCCGTGAGGGTAGGGTAATCTCAATTACAAAACCCCTCGAATCCAGTCAATTTTTTTGTGTATTTGTGGTTCAAGTGCGACAAAAGTCATGGGGTCTTGGACCACTTTGATGAACACCCAATAAAAAAAAATGAAAGTGAGTTTCGGGTCAAAATGACCCGAGGAAAGTATGAGGAATATTTAAGCAAATAATAAAGCAATTCATTACTTGACTCGGTAATACTCTGATTACATAATGCAAGTTACTTGTAATGCGGCACCCCCAATACATGAACACTATGATCACGTGACACTGAAGACTGGAGTAATGATGCTGAAAATTCAGCTTTGACCACAGGAATAAATTACATTTTAAAGTATATTCACATAGAAAACACTTATTTTAAATTGTAATAATATATCACTATTTTTACAGTATTTTTTGATCAAATAAATGCAGCCTTGGTGAGCAGAAGAGACTCATTTAAAAAATCTTACCAACCCCAAACTTTCAAACAGTCGGTGTGCTCTAGAATATCACTAATTAATATGACAATGATGCTAAATAATCATTAGCTTGTGGTGCTGTCTAACAAGTAAACATCTCTAGTCTCGGTGACCATGAGCTTTAAGCCATTTAAAACTGATCAGATGCTCTTATTTATTGTTTGACGGTCAATGGTCAGCACATGCATGACCCTTTTGACCGGTTACCTCACATATTGTTAATTGTTGAAATGAATGCAAATGGTATTAAAAATGGAAGCAAGTTTTAATTTGTTTTGGATCTGACCTTAATGACCTTGTTTTGCCTTGTATTCGTTTTTTCCTAAACATTCCAAAAGCTATGGCGTACCTTAGGATCTGTGATTACTTTCGTTATCGTGATGATTATTTTCTGTTGTTTTGCTTTGATTTCTTTTTTAAATTTGTGTGTCATGATGACGATTTAGTCTTATTTAGGCTGTTTTTCGTCTTCTAAATCGTGTTTTTTTTTTTAACCGTACCTCTGATTTCCGTCATGTTTTATCAGCTGTGAACTCATTGTGTTTGTGAACGGTCGTGTGTTGTGTGAGGGGTCAGCGGTGCGCTCTGTGTCGTGCGTTTCTTTATCGTTGTTTATGTAACACTAAAGTGTGTCATTCACGCTCTCCCTCGTTTTCACCATCTGCCCTTCTTCCTTTGGTTGTACTTGAAGGAATTAGACAGCAGGTGGCAAAAAAAACACCAAAAATAGCACTGATGATTTTACAATCCAAGCACAAAAGCAAATCTGGCACAGGCGCAATGCTCACACGCCCCTTTTAATATCGTACAATATTCAATATATTATAAACAACGTATCGCCTGTTTGTTTCGACAAACCAGAGAATGTATCTTTGAATCGTATAATCGATGTAAATTGATAGTATTAGTCTTATTTAGCAGTAAATTAGATGTGAGATATTTATGATTTCGCTCTTCATATAATGAAGAGTGTATATATAGAAGGACCAGCACATATTTATGCAATAATTAAGGAATAATCAAAATGCATAACAACGGCTGAATCTCATGAAAACATGTCCTGGTCATATTTCACCCCATAAAAAATTATAATTAGAATATATGATATATTAAGAAAATTAAAAATGATAATAATTAAGTAAACATATTAAAAATAATGTATTTTTACATTATTTTCATGAAAATAAAGGGGAAAAAGTGCTGTAACTTTCATTAAAATAAAAGTGTTAATTTTCTTTATGTTAAAAATAAGCATCAAACCTATTTTAGGTTGTTTAAAAATATATTTGTACGATATTTTCATGAAAATAAAGCGACAAAAATACTGTAGTACAGTAACTTTCATGAAAATGTCAATGCAAAAAAAGTCTTAATACATAATAATAATTACTTTGAACATATTTTACATTATTTTCATGTCACTAAAGCAAAAGAAAACACTGTATTACAATAACTTTCATGGAAATAATGTCACAATGCAAAACAAATAAAAAAATTAAAGGTTTCTAAAATGTTTTTCATGTAAAAATTAACTTTAAACATGCTTTAATATAATTTTTTTACACAAAGCAAAAAATACTGTATTTTAACTTTCATGAAAGTAATTTTTAGGAACATTTAATTTTTATTTTTAACGTTGTGGCATTTCATGACAATTACTGTAATGCAGTATTTTTGCATTCTTTCAATTAAAATAATACACAGAGATGTTTTCAGATATCCAAAATAAACCGGTTTATTTATTATTATATTTTTAATTGTATACATTCATTTTTTGGGGATGAAATATGACCCAAATAAAAATGCTCATGAGTCTCACCCGTATTCTCCACGTGGTTCAATCATGCTGCTGTTGACCTGTAGTTATAGATAGAACCGCCCTCCTCCACAACGCCTTTGCTTTCCTCTTCTGTGAGGAAAAGTGCAATAACGCACTTTAACTACATACACTGCACAATGTGGCCCTTCTGGAAGAGCTGAGGCCGAGTGAGTGTTGAGTGATACACACACGGTCACATGTGTGAGACTGAAATATGCCAGTTGTTATAGTTGTTGTTGCAGAAACCGAAGACACGCTGATCATGTTGAATTCCTTGTCACAGATTGTTGTTCAATAAAATGAATTTGTTCATAACGGTATTTTGTGCCCGTGTAATGGTTCTGTCTGAACGATTCAATCATTTTTATAGAGTTATAAAAGCTGAAAAGTCACTCTGCAGTTAAAAGTCTTACCAATATGATCTTATATTGTAGCCCATTAACTAGTCATACGATAAAACAGTCCATTGAACTTATATTCAATCTGAAACATTTTACACTTAAAAAAAAAAAAAAAAAAATGAACGGGTGATAAATGTTAACAATGAGATTCCAGTCAGATAAAAGTGTTACTTTTATACCACAAGAATAAAACTGTAAATATTAAAGTGGTATGTCTGTTAGCCATTTGTTTTAGTGTTATCTTTTTTTTTTTCTTTCATCAAGGTCGTTCAGCTTGTGCAGTACTCACCCTGGCCGCTGGATGTCGCTGTGGTGCTGAGCTAAATCATTTCATTTGTATGGAAACGCCACAATTATGAAAATATGAATTACGTGATTCTGTAAGACACACGAGCACTTCAACTCTTAATAAGACCCATTCACCCATTATAAAACAACAGGACTGAAGGTCACTCGTGCAAAACACGCATTCATTTTCCATTTATAAAAACTCCCCTGAGTTTGCTTCTCTACTCGTCCAATAGTGGTGACAGAAAAAAACAGCTTTAATGCGATTTATACGAGTTCGATTTTCTTTTCAGTCTTAATTTTCCAGGGGAAACCAGACGGGAAATTTAATCGGACACACACACAAACCCCAAAGACAGTCTGTGTGTGTCTATAGTGAAATTCAATGCAGTTAGAGGGCTAGGTTTCTTATCGACCGCGCCATTGTTTACTACAGATCCCATTCACGGCTGTTCGCTCCGCGGGTCACTATATATGTGTGACCTCCGCCAGCCAGTCACTGCACATTCACTATAAGTGCACTCTGGGTAAATACAAGAAGGAGAACATCACTGCTAACTTTAGATGAATGCTTTAGGGTGAGTGGCTTTGATGCATGAGCCTGAAGTATGAAATAATATTACACAACTCTTAAAGGTGTTAGCTTAGCTCATTATTTTATTTGTATGCTGCTATGTGCAAAACATGAAAAGTTTTTTTGTGCTCTCTCCATGAATGCCTCTTTGTGCCCTTTCATACACCCGGTGCAATGCGGGCCATATAATTTCCATGTCTAGCGTCATGTTGTTTAAATGGCAAATGCACTCGTGCCCATCTGTTCGCCCATGGGCGTGCTGGTCCGAAAACCAGGTGTGCTCAGGTGCGTAGTTGGCGTGTTGCTATTTTGAGGAACTGCAAACAACTGCGCCACTGACCAACAAAAACCTGGTCTAAAGTCAATAATGCAGTATTTCTTTGTGTTATTTAAAGGGTGTGTTAGTAATATGCGCTGGTGAACAAGGCGTGCACACTCTGCTCATTTCTTTTCCGTCTAAGTTTTCCAGATGGAAAATTTAATCAGACACAGACACAAACCCCAAAGACAGTCTGTGTGTCATTTAGGTAAGCTTATTACACACACAGGAGCACACAAACATTTTTAAATATTAACAATAAAAGGATTCGGTGTTCTCTGGAGAAGCGTTCAGTCTTTCTGCTCACAAATTCCACTATGTAAATAGCGAATCCGCCATGGTGCGAGTGCAAATGCCTTTTAAAGGGAATGGGAGATGAGACTCTGATTGGTTTATTGCATGTTTAACCCCTACTGTTCAAACTGCCCGCTCCAAAGCGGGACTCGAACCCGGGTCTGCCGGCTTGATAGTCGGGTGCTCTAACAAAGAGGCTAAAGGCTGCAACCTCTAGCAACAGTCGCTAGAGCATCTCTTGAGAGCAGAGGAGTGAGGTTTACTCGCACAGCAACTACTAGCTGGCCTTCGTTACACTTCGCCCAAAACACACCCATGACTCATTAAGACACTAGGTACAACCCTTTTGGACCATGTGCCTGGCGCACAGACTATTTTTTCCGTTGTTAAACTAGCAAAAGTGGATTCAGACACACCCTAAGTGCACCTACGTCATGCGCTTCAGACCATACGCTCACATCGTTAAAATAGGGCCCTTCATCTGCTTATTTTTAAAGGTGCAGTAGGCCGATTTTTGAGAAACTCTGTTGATATTTGAAGTCACCAAAACAAACACACCCCTACTCAAAAGGATCATACCCCTATCTTGATAGCATCCCCAAATTCACAAACACACTATCCCTGCATCTCAATGTGCATACCTTCCACCCTATCTGCCCTAAATAGTATTGAATATTACTAATGTAACACACTATTTAGGATGGATAGTATGCACATTGAGGTACAGGCTATCATTTGAGTGTTTGCAAACAGCGATGACGTGTTTTGTGGGTGGAGCAATAAAACAATAAAAAGGTAATTTCGAGTTTATATCACAATTCTAAGAAGAAAGATCAGAATAGCAATGATATTCTGTTTTTTTCCCCTCTGAATTGCAGGTTTATATCACCAATTCTGACCATTTCCCCCTCAGAATTGTAATATCAACTTGTAATTGCACTCGTGTGAGATGCCTAAACATGTTATGCTTAAAATGTTACCTATATAAAATGTTATTGGTTTAAATATTATTTCATGCTGTAATTGTAAAGCTATTATGTCCCTATGAACTGCATATGTGAATATTATGTAGATCTATTGTTTACATCAAATCCATGCTTTAATAGGGCACAAATCAACGCAGGTTTCATCAGTCTGTCTGTGGCATGCAACCATAAATGTCTGCGTTTAGCTTCGCAGAGCGCCTTCGACAACCATGTTTTTTGCATTCTTTTTTTTGACATCCAAAGGCACAAGATGACATTTTGTCTCTTATTTAGTGGATTTTGCCCATTTTCCTCCACTTGTAACCACTGTTTTTGTGCCACCACAATGCGTGCGTAGCTGTAAATGACGTAACTGTGACGTCTGCTCACAAATAATCTATCCAACACAGGCTCCTCCCCCCTAATAAGTGGACACGCCCCTTACTGCTGATTGGCTACAGATGCTTTTTTGTTTCTTGGTCCGATCCACTTTCAACAGCGTTTCTCAGAAATCTCTTACTTCACCAAAAACAGACTAAATTAAAATTATATACAGTTACGTCCATATTTACAGTGACCGCATTTTTACTTTGTTCGTTTAAGCGTCTGGAACGTGAAAGACTCTGAGCTTACTATATTAAACATAAGCATATATTCTCTGAGCTTTTACCCTGAGCATTTACCCTGATCTATTATTAGGCCGTCTCCAACTCATCCACACACAGAGAAAGAGCAGTTAGCATAAGTGAATATGCAGAAACGAAATAAGCTATGAAGAGATAGACAGAAGGATGACCATTGAAGCGAATGGAGGATGTGAAAGAGAGAGAGAGAGAGAGAGAGAGAGAGAGAGAGACTGGTAATGTGTATATAGGTCACTAAATCAATGGGAATCAGGTTTTCTGAGAGGAGAAGACAGGGATATTTATAGAGAGAGAGAGAGAGAGAGAGAGAGAGAGAGAGAGAGAGAGAGAGAGAGAGAGAGAGAGAGAGAGAGAGAGAGAGAGACCGAGACCTGCAGCAGATGCAACTGTGATGGACTGACTGAACAGATCACTAGAAAACCTAATACATGCACACACAGATTTTTGGACCCTTACTAACAATGTATGAAATATAGAGCCTATTGTCTAATATATATATATATATATATATATATATATATATATATATATATATATATATATATATATATGAATGGATGTATGGATAAATAGATAGAGACAAAGCCACCCAACACCTTACAGCAGCACGTGAGATTACAGTAATGAGACTCATGCATCATCCTCAGCTTCATTAACAGCTCGCAAAGCATCACATACATGTGAAATTCTGGCATTTCACATTATTCAATAAGGTTATGGAAAATAACTCAGATATCACAGCGCAGACAGCTCTGTCAGTGTGTGCAAACACATTCTCATTGTGTGCAATAAACCATCTTCATATGATGCTGTTTCTGACAGTGTGTGTATGAGTGTTGCATTTTTAATTGACCTCATGTAAATGCAGATTTTTGCACGAGATGATTAGAATGAATTGTAGGTAATTACTGGAATGGGGTTTACCATGTCCTTTCTTTTTGGATCAACACACAGACACACACACAGACACAGACACACACACACTGCTGGAAGATGCTGCGTTGACATTATGTCTCATGTACTGTATCTGCACTACTGTACTTCTTAAATGGCAAACTTTAGTGTAGCATATAATGCAAATTATACAACTTTTAGAGGAGTCAACTGCATAAAAACACAGGAAATTGCCTCATGGCACCCATATTTGTATACATTTGCAACAATTATTTTAATTTGTATAAATATAATAATTCAAAATAGATTTCTAAATGTTTAAAACTTTTTAAAAAAGTATAATTCCACACACTACTCTAACCTGCAATATTGCAAAATTGTTTTAGCAACATTTCGGTCAATCAACCTTCCTCAAGTTTACAAAACACACAAAAGCATCAGCAAATTTAAAACCAGCTCATGCGCTGGGAAGATAAATGTGCATTTAAATTGGGTCATTTAAGAATTTTGTCATTAAGGTCATTAAGAAATGTGAAATTATTTTTGAAGTTGGTGCCTTCTAGACTGAGAAAAGATGTTCATGTGGATGAAAGACAACAACTCCCAGAATGCACTTGCTTCGCTGCCCTACGAGGCCACTCCCAAGCCACGCCTACCGGTTACATCTCTTGCCCACCGCGGCACTGCCCCCACCGTCGTTTTGATTTTTATAGTAATAAAATAATTTAGTTCAGTTAGAGAACAGACACTACAATTAAAAACTTAACGTGTCTGTTCAATATAATGTGAGTGAGCCGAGCGAGTGTCGCAGCACAAACACAGCAGGAGTCAGATCTCATTCATCACGAGAGCGAAGAGCTGAGCTGAGCTAAGCACGGCAGTCATTCACGGCGCGTGCCCAGTCTGGCGCGTTTTCAGATCATGCCTATGGAAGCTTAACTTTTATAGGTATTCACTGAAAAGTTGAAACATTCACTTTGCTCCGCACCGAATGCCCGAGGGGCCATGCACATTTACATTCTGTGAGTGAGATCCCACCCCTATGGGCGGGTTGATAACATGTGGAACTAGCTCCTACTACTAGCTGTAGTCTCTAGCCTTTGGCCAAAAAAGCCTTTGTGACGCAAAATGATGATATGAATGAGGCTTTTTTCCCAGATATAAAATAATTATTTATATTTTTTCTATGTTCAAAAACTGCAGAAACGTAAAGTCCAGTTTTCCCCCAATTCAAACGTTATTTTTCCATGCAACATCTCCAAAGTTCAAATAAAGTCATTTCAATCATGACAACTCTCTGAATAGTTTTAGCATGCTCTTAAATATGGCGATGTTAATGTATTTAATCTCTGCTTTTGCAGAGCAAGTATGGACTTGCTACAGCTAACAGACACACAGAAACGCTGCTGTGAGCATGTACCGTAAGATCTGCTGCTGCTGCATAAACAGACATACATAAATCCTGTAGTAGATCTAGACAGGTGGAGCTGGGGAGGTGGAGGGGTTCAGAGGAACTCACAGCAGGACTAGCCTACAGCAAACACTGAACCAGACTATTTAAATGTTTAGCAAGCAATCTAATTGGCTGCAGGATCAGCAGAGCCAATAAGCTTGTGACATTACCTAATGATGTGATTGCTTGCAGATTGCTCTAGAGTTTCATGACTGAACTAGATATGTTTTCTACTGTATATTATGTTTTAAAAAACCTTTTTTTTGCATGTTTTGCAATCTTCCGTGTTTTCACTGTTATACGGTAGGGGACGCTATTACACATCTTCTGAAAGAGTACAGAATCTCCTGATCAAAACAAGAAGAAGAAGCAGAAACAAGCGATAAATGTAATAATATGCATATGTAAAATAACGTGAACATCAAAATTAAACAGCACATAAATCAAAACTGCCTAATGTTATTGAATGAAATGTCGATCCAGGACGAGCTTTAGGACTGTGAAGCTTTGGGGTGTTGATGGACTCCGTCTACTCCATCTGTGAATTCGATCTGGATGTAGTCTTTGACAAAAACACAATTTTCTCAGCTTTTTGCTCAAAACGTTGCTTTTTTATGAAACTTACCCACATTCAAGTGTTGATACAAAACAATGCATGAAGCTGGAATGAAATGGGCTTGTTTAAAAGCAGAGGGTTTGTTTTTTTGCTATATTGCATGTTCAGATATTCATGCAACAAAATATTCTGGGGGCCATGGGGGCAGTGGCTGGCCACTTAAAAAAAAAAAAAAAAAAAAAAACGCTCCCGGGGACACAGTTAAAATTGAGGAATTTGAGACTTTATTTTAAGACTGGAATATGCAACTTGAACTTTGGTTTTTTAAATAAGAATGAAAAGCATGAGTTTTCCAGCAGGTCACACACACACGCTCAAGTGACAAGGTCGCCGTAAGAGCAGCACATGCCATCCGGACACACTTCATCGAGCATCAAGTCATCCTTACGGCAGTTTTATTAAAGACGTAACAGACGACCGTAAAGGTTACATAAGAGCATTATTATCTGTGCTCTGTTCACTAAGGGTCCCGAGGGTGAATTTGCTGGATTTATTCCTCATCCCGTGCAGTTAAATAAATCTAATTTGCTTTTAATGTTTCTAAATCGAAGCTCATGGATCACACGTGAGCCAAACAAAACCGGTTTAATCTGTCTTTCTCACTTTCTTCACCTCAATCACTGACCTTTGCTCCGTCTCCATGGCACATTATCTGTCTCAACAACCACCAAACGGCTGTCTAAATTAACTGAGCCGGTAGGGGGGCAGTTCTCAAAATCATTAAGTTAAAAAAACGAACTAACCAGTGTTAAAGATGAATGCGTCCCTGCAGGAAGTTCTGCTCCTGTGAGAGGAAGCCATCAGGCCTGTGTTATGTTGGTGAGCTCTGGAATTGACTACAAATTCATTTCTACGGCCACCGATGATGTTCTCAGAAGGTCGCCTGCTGTTTTTCTCCACTGCATACCGCATAAATGATCCTCCGCATACTGCACACTGAGAGAAAGACATGGAGAGAGAGAAATCAGTGCTGTCTCTATTTCAAAAGTCACAAGGACAGGACTTTTATACAAGACAATTAGTATGGATCTCTGCCGGGTGTCATTAATTACACCGCAGCCAACAAGATTTACACGCTCGTGTAGACGCGGCATATTGACATTTTTGAAATTGACATTTGAGCAATATTTGGGCTGCGTTAGAATTAGCCTCCATGTAGAAATATTAATAAAAACACATGTAACAGTATGTGATGAGAATGAGTGTGATTACATGCACAATCTCACACCGATTATGTTTAATAACTTGACAACGTGGAAAATTTTTTACACTTTATTTTATAATAATTAACTAATTGTACTTACTGTAGGGTTAGGAATAGGGTGTGATTTAGGTTAGTTGCATGTAATTAAGCACAATTTGTAGCATTTAACCACATGTAACGTGTGTAACAGACACTGTAAAATAAAGTGTTACTTTATTTGCCAGGAAAGGTTTCAAATTATTTTAAATCTCATGTAAACAATTTGTCAGATTTATACAATGTGCAGATTATTAATAAAATATATAAATGTAACCCTGCAAGCTCACATACAAAGCAAACACTGATAATAATCATAAATGTTTCTTGAGCAGCAAATCCTCATATGAGAATGATTTCTGAAGGATCATGTGACACTGAAGACTGAAGTAATGATGCTGAAAATTTCACAGGAATAAATTACATTTTAACATACACTCACCTAAAGGATTATTAGGAACACCTGTTCAATTTCTCATTAATGCAATTATCTAATGAACCAATCACATGGCAGTTGCTTCAATGCATTTAGGGGTGTGGTCCTGGTCAAGACAATCTCCTGAACTCCAAACTGAATGTCAGAATGGGAAAGAAAGGTGATTTAAGCAATTTTGAGCGTGGCATGGTTGTTGGTGCCAGACGGGCCGGTCTGAGTATTTCACAATCTGCTCAGTTACTGGGATTTTCACACACAACCATTTCTAGGGTTTACAAAGAATGGTGTGAAAAGGAAAAACATCCAGTATGCGGCAGTCCTGTGGGGCGAAAATGCCTTGTTGATGCTAGAGGTCAGAGGAGAATGGGCCGACTGATTCAAGCTGATAGAAGAGCAACTTTGACTGAAATAACCACTCATTACAACCGAGGTATGCAGCAAAGCATTTGTGAAGCCACAACACGCACAACCTTGAGGCGGATGGGCTACAACAGCAGAAGACCCCACTGGGTACCACTCATCTCCACTACAAATAGGAAAAAGAGGCTACGATTTGCACAAGCTCACCAAAATTGGACAGTTGAAGACTGGAAAAATGTTGCCTGGTCTGATGAGTCTCGATTTCTGTTGAGACATTCAGATGGTAGAGTCAGAATTTGGCGTAAACAGAATGAGAACATGGATCCATCATGCCTTGTTACCACTGTGCAGGCTGGTGGTGGTGGTGTAATGGTGCGATGTGGTGGATGTTTTCTTGGCACACTTTAGGCCCCTTAGTGCCAGTTGGGCATCGTTTAAATGCCACGGCCTACCTGAGCATTGCTTCTGACCATGTCCATCCCTTTATGACCACCATGTACCCATTCTCTGATGGCTACTTCCAACAGGATAATGCACCATGTCACAAAGCTCGAATCATTTCAAATTGGTTTCTTGAACATGACAATGAGTTCACTGTACTAAAATGGCCCCCACAGTCACCAGATCTCAACCCAATAGAGCATCTTTGGGATGTGGTGGAACGGGAGCTTCGTGCCCTGGATGTGCATCCCACAAATCTCCATCAACTGCAAGATGCTATCCTATCAATATGGGCCAACATTTCTAAAGAATGCTTTCAGCACCTTGTTGAATCAATGCCACGTAGAATTAAGGCAGTTCTGAAGGCGAAAGGGGGTCAAACACAGTATTAGTATGGTATTCCTAATAATCCTTTAGGTGAGTGTATATTCACACAGAAAACGGGTATTTTAAATGTAAATAATATATCACTGTTTTACTGTATTTGTTTTGTTTTTTTATTCTAATAAATGCAGCCGTGGTGTGCAGAAGAGATTTCAAACTTTTACATTTGAATCCCACAGAAGAAAGAGCATAATAATAAATGTTTGGAACAAAATGAGGTTAAAATTTGGGTAAACTACTCCTTTAACCATGGGCGAGTTCTGCTTGTAATGGCGCAACGCGACCGCTAGAAGTCGCCACTTTGACGTGCAACTCCTCCGCTGTCTGGGAGGCGTGAATGGCGTGCGAAATGAGCAAACGCACAGGGGTTTACTGCGGGATAGGACGGTCGGTCTCTCACCATTCGCTCTTTCCCTCTTCACGGGCCCGTCGAGGCCGCTGCATGTGCGTGCGAACCAGGGGTGATAAGGCGGGGCGGGTGGAAGCCGCTGGGAACACGGGCTCCTTCCCCATCGGGATGGTGACCGACCAATCCCACCTGCGGAGCCTCATCTGCGCCACCGGTGCATAAATTGGATGTTATGCAACAACGGGTTAATAAAAGCACAGCTTTAGTTAGTGTTTCACCGACTACTACAGCACCAGGTGCATGTTCAGTACTCAAAGGATAGAGACAGAATAGCGTTTTTCCAAACACCCCAACGCGAATTCATTTGAAATATCGAGTTTAGTACTTATTTCCTTTTAAATGAACAGTTAGTACAATAGGGACGTGTATTTGTATTTCACCATTATTAATCCAGCTTTACTAATACTAACATGTATATTCACATTAGTACTTACCACTGACTTACCCTTTTCACAGACTGTGATGACACGTAAATATTTTAAAAAAAATTTTATGTATGTACATGTATAACACTATACTTTGTATTATATTGCCTTTACATCAAATAAAAAAATAAAAAAATAATTAACGCTGCTGTGAGAGTGTTTCTAATACAGCGGCTGTGGGCGTGACAAACTTTCTTTTTCTTCTTTTTGAAAGTCGTGAAAACACTATTGTGGACTTTTTCTTTTGCTATCTGAGCAAATTGGAAGACATACATACATATACACACACATATACATACATATATATATACATACATATATATATATATATATATATATATATATATATATATATATATATATATATATATATATATATATATATTCATGCTGTAGTAAGTTTACCCAGCTATGACGACTTCCGTTTATGAGAAACCGGGAAATGCGGGTCAGTAGCTTTTTAACTCGTCCTACAGTTTGTGGGGAGTCAAACTGGCTAGTAATATAGCCAAAATAATAATTAAAAAAAAAATTTTTACTAGTAAGACTTTTAGTGTAGTCTAATAAACAGGCATGTTTCTATTAGTACTGGAAAAACAGTTGCGCATCAGTAACTGAAAACTACGGAGCCCCTAAAGGGACATGGTGAAGTGACAAAATATTTGTCACTGCTTTCGCGTTTTCTTGCAAAAACTTTTGTGGTCCACAGAGACACTTTGCACACACTAAAACTGTAATCCGCACCATTAACAATTATAATAAATACTAGTCGGAAATTAGTATTTAATTGATGATAGAGCTTTTTTTTTTTTTTTACGCTACCAATAACAGTGGAATCTGGAGACTATTAGAACATGTACTACGAAAATATAGGCTATTAATCATCCAGTGTTTATTGTATCTTTTCTGAGTAGCAATATCAAAGGAAAATATATACCGTTGGATTACTTGCTAGTAATTATAAAGTACTGGTGCAATAAAAATACAGATTATAGTTGGGATGCATGTCAAGCCAACCTGGCACAGACCTTCTGCACATGCTCAAACCATTCAGGCTGCATGATCCGAGCACACAGCAAACACATTTTAAATTGTCAAAGATGTGCATATAGATACAATAACAGCTATGGAGCATCCTCTACCCCAGCCCACCCCACCCGCGGGGCAATGTCTCAAAGCACGTCACCGGGAGTGTGTGAGGAAGGAGAGAGAGAGAGAAAGTAGATGTGTGCAGACAACCTGCTCGCGCGTAATTCTGGGAGGACTCTCCGCCGAGCAACGGCACAATAAACACTCACGGAACCGCGAGAGTTTCCCCCGGTGGAGTAACAGTAAGCACTTAAATCACGTCACACCATCCAGCCAGGAGTCCATCATCAATCTGCAGCCATGTATCTGAACAGGGAGGAGGAGTACAGCAAAGGTAAGCGCTTTTATTTCTGTTGCCATTAAACTTGTAGGAGTATCTCCTCGCCTTTGGACTGGCGCCTGTGGCGCGGACAGCTCTAGAGGGGTGGCACGGTCTCATCGTAAGCACCTGTCACGGGGTCATCACCTCTTTGCCCCCTTGTTTTACATCATTGTCCAGGCGCACACACACTAATGACTGTTTGACATTGTCACGCGCTCCCAGGGCATTTGCGTTGACAGCGAATACTGTTGCATGCCCTATTTGATGTATAACTTTGATTTGAGGTCCCATGAAGGTCTGTTGTTGCGTAATGATACGTGCAAGCGTTCCTATCGAAGGATCGATCGGTGCTACTTGTTGTGCGCTTCGTCCTTGATGGATCCTCACACGAAGAGACTTGAGGAAGGACAAGCGACTAAAACACAAGGTCAAAGCAGTGCCTCGTCCCCGCTATACGCATTGTTATTGTGCATCTTTTAGAGGATTCCGTGGGGTATCGTGGGCTGTTATTTGTGTCAGCTCTCCCACGTGTTTCCGAAGCGTGATTTCCCCCCGAAAATTCACTGGGTGTCCACTACAATTTTCCCCGGCGTCCCTCCCACGGTAAATGAATTCGCTTCGGGGCTCCGGAACGGAGGTGACTGGAATTAAGAGTGGGCGCGTTCGGGCTTCACCAGCAACACCTGCTGCTACCGAGAGCCAGAACGCAAAAATACGGCGTTTGATATGCGGTAATGGCCGTGAGAAGATAATAACCTTAGCCTGAATGAAACTGTGTGGGTTTGGAAAGGTAAGGTGGTCACGGATTTGAGGTCCAGCTCCTAAAATGGGTTCTGCTTAAAAAAATAAAATAAAATAAAAAAAAGGTGTTCAAATTTACTTGTACATCCCACAAACACCAATGGTAGCCTACACATCATTCAATAAACATTTGCATGAATGTTGCGAATTGGTTCCCTAAAATAACCATCACACAGCATAGGCTACTGTAAAAGGTTTGCTTGGGAGGTTATCATAATTACTGTTATGTAATTCTAATTAAGACATCGTTTAGTCAATTTGTCAACAATCCCCTTGAGAAGGTTCAGCCAGGTTTTGCTTTTTTTTTTCCCCTCATCCCAAAAAGGTTACAGAATATTTAGTGCACACTGGTAGCTGGGTAGCGATTCGAATCTTTTGAATTCATTAAAGATTTGTTCGGTGATTCAGTCAGTGACCTTTTCTACATTGTTATGCATGTAGGTGGCGAAAAATTTAGTTTTGTTATGAGCGTTGTAGAGTGGTGCAGGTATGACATCTCTTTGTAGGCCAAACCGCGGAAGCGAGTTAGCATTTCCGGTTCCCTTGTCCTGAAGGCAATGGGTTTTTTGAATGGGGTTTTGGTTAAAGGGCTGAAATACCGTATATACTAGGTAAGACTAGGTTTGTGTCCTAAAAATGGGCTGAAAAATGGGGGAGCAGGGGAAACAGTAGAGGGCGCCAACACGATAGGCTACGTAATTACTGACAGTGTTATGAATTAAATAAACAGTAAAGTGCCGCCATGGAGAAGTCAAGAGATCATCTTCAAAAAAAAAGAGCTTCAAAAGTTGGTCAAATAAACCAACACGTTCGAAACAGTTATGACACCAACTTTAAACTTATGGTCGTGAATGAGGCAGAATCATCTAATAATTGCAAAGCTGACAAAAATTTGGGACTACAGAGGCTGTCAGGGAGATTATACATCCATATGCCGAACAGGTAAACCGCTTTTACAACCTCATTATGCTCATAATTGCGCTCTTATAAACTAGGCTAAATTAAAATGTTCTGAGATAAAAACTGAAAGAGTTGCGGGAAGCTTAGTGATGGTGACGTGTAGCGACCGTGGTGTAGTTCATTTATACCTTTAGGGTCTTACTTCTGGTGACTGCATTTCACATAAAAGTTGTGTTCATCTGTGAAAATGATCTCGATGGACTAAACGTGTAAGAATCATGAACTTTTGTTGATCACAGAGCTTGTTTTTTGCGATTAAGCCTAGGGGAAAACCCTATTGGGTTTTTGTTGAGGGAACCAGTGCGATGTTGGCCTACAAAGTGACGTCATACCTGCACCGCTCTATTGAGTCATTCACTCTTGTTGTGTTTTAATAAACTGTGCTTGTTTGCAAATCTTCTAAGAAACTCTAAGCATCATAAGGATTTTTCAATATCATTTGTTTATTTTGTTCAAGCGATGTCACATCCCAGTTCATTCATTTAGTTTAGAAATGTGACATCTTATTCAGTCCTTGGGCAAATTCCAATCGGAAGTGAGCATCCCTATCTCTATACTTACTCCGAAGGGCAGAGCCCTTGAAGTGGGAACTTTGTAGGGAGCAAGGCTCTTGTGTGTCATGATGAAGCCGTTTGGAACGCACTTAGCGAAGGGAACAACAAAAGATCAAGTCATTTCCTCATTCACATGGAATGTTACCACCATAAGGAATTCCAAACAGGAATATCTTATTATTATTGACTTTGATTATTGATATGATGCAAATGTGTGTGTGTGTGTGTGTGTGTGTGTGTGTGTTCCCAATCTGCTCTTAGCTTTGTTTCACAAATTCACACTTACAAATAATCAGAATGAAGTAGTATGTGTATTTGGTGTGCTGTCCCCTTTGGAGTGCTACCCCCGTATCTCTGGTTAGTATAGTAACAGGTGAGTGTGAGGAGATGGGGTGGTGGAGGCATGCAGCAAACTGTCGAGGAACATAGGTGAGTGTATATATATCTCATGCTGAATGGATAGATCATTTGAAAGTGTTCCTCCTGAACTTTGTCAATAAAACATCATTAAAGGGATAGTTCACCCAAAAATGAAAATTAGCCCATGATTTACTCACCCTCAAGTCATCCTAGGTGTATATGACTTTATTCTTTCAGACGAATAAAATCGGAGTTATATTAAAAATGTCATGGCTAATCCAAGCATTATAATGGCAGTGACTGTTGGGTCATTTTTGAAGTCCATAAAAATGCATCTAGCCATCATATAACTGCGCCACACGGCTCTGGGGGGTTAATAAAGTGTTTGTGTATGTAAAACTTTATAGCCTAAAATTACTAGCTTCCGGCAGTCAGCAGTACGCAAGTCGATTTTGCGGAATCATGGGAGTTGTTGTCTTCACCTCTACATCCGGTGGATAAGAATCCGATGGGACTCGGCAGAAATCATATTCATGGATGAGAGAATGTATTAAAGATTTATTAACGTTACTGTAGTATGAAGCAGGGTGGGGCTGAAAGCCGTTGGAGCGGAATGAGGCCGCTGGAGTGATCTCTAATGAGAGACAAGCGTGACACACGGCAACAGTTGCTTACCTGTCTAATAAACATAATATATTAAACAGTCTTTGGGGTTTCCACGGTTTCTACTAAATAAAACCGGAAGTCGAGGGTAACGCGGGTATGATGCCATTGATAGGCGTCGCACTGACACGTGTCCTGGTTAAAATTTCTGATTTCTTTGGATTTACGAAATGTTTGGGATAATGTAAGTACACAAGTCAACAAAATATATAACATTGTTCTAGTGGTTTTTGGATATTTTCACATAAAAATCGTACATATTGTGCATTTAATATAAAAAGCATGATGAGAACGTGTGTAAGATAGTCACAACAAATCAACTTTTTTTTGTTGTGAATCAACTAATTCTGTGTTTATCCATTAACTCCAACTCTCCCAGTCCCACCATATCTAGATGTAAAAAAAAAATTGTGAGGGCTTGGGTCACATGACCATAAATGATTAAATTACTTTCTTGAAGTGACCATGTTCCCTTCGCTTACGGACTTGTGGAAGGGCCCTTCGTGAAGGGATCCACTTTCATTTGGAACACCCCTACAAATGGTGTCCCCTTCCTGGCACAAAAACACAGCTTGGATTTTGAATTTACCCCTTCTCTTCAGATTAAAACTTGTCTGGCTATCACCAGGCCAAGCTCAATCTTTTAAGATTGAACATTGATCTGGGGAGTCTCCTCTGTATTTTCTACTGCACAAGAGGAGTGATCAACGGGCATAGTTCAAATGACTCTATACGAAACTGGATAGTCCTTCAACCAATCAGACCAACGATCCATCGCTTCTCTATCCGTCATTGTGTTAAACCAGGTGGATAAGCCGGTTTGTGATTGGTCCCTGCAAAATTGTAACAGAAGCAGGATAAATGAATGTACAGGTTTCCAGCTTGAGCTGCAGGGTGAAATCAAATCGCCGGCAGATCGGGCTGGGTTTACCCAGTCTAGATTAAAATGGTCTCATTTAGTGAATTCCTTCAGCCTGTTTAACCAATATAATGCTCCTTTCAGAGAACGCGCTCAAATGCCATTGGTTCGTGCTATGCTTAGGAAAGCAGTCGTGCGCTAAGTGAAACCACAGCTGAACAAGAACGATTCGTTCACACTTGTAGTTCGGTTTGTTTGGTTCGTTTGGTCCGGACCAAAAAACAAAAACAAAACATATAGTCCTGGTCCGCTTAGTGAACCTAAAGTTACCGAACCAAAGGCAAAGGGATACGGTCACAACCTGATTGGTCGGCTTTTATGACGTATATTTCGCGACGGAGCTTCAAGATTCAAGAGATTCAAGAGTTTTATTTGTCACATACACAGTTATATACAGAATATACAACCGGCAGTGAAATGTAAACAGGTCCGCTCCATGGACAGTGCAAATTCACAGTTAAAAACACAAGGAAGAAATTATAATAGAAATAGGATATAAAAAAAAACTACTATCTATATATATATATATATATGTCTATATCTGTAGAATTATAAATAATCAAGTCAAGAGAAAAAAAAAAAGGTAACAAATAAGGATAAAGTGGAATAAAATAATTGAAGTAGACTTTGCAGTGAGTAAACTGTAGACTTATAAATATGTGGTTAACAAATGTATAAAGAGTATAATGTGCAAACAGGTTTATGACAGGTTGTTACACAGTAACAACGAGAACAGAAAGTGCAGTGCAATGTCAGTGTATCGATGTTTATCCTGACGTGAAGTCACGTGATGTTAAGTTCAGGAGTCTGATGGCCTGGGAAAGAAGCTCCTCCTGAGTCTCTCAGTTTTGGCCATCAGGCTTGAAGCGCTTACCAGATGGTAGCAGCGTGAAATGAGGGTTTGCAGGGTGATTAGAGTCCTTGATGATCTTGGTAGCTCTACCTTTGCAGCGTTTGGTGTAGACGTCCTGCAGAGACGGGAGAGCTGACCCTGAGATACGCTCGGATAAGCGCACTACTCTTTGCAGGGCTTTGCGGTCATGACTGGTGCTGTTCCCATACCACGCTGTGATGCACTGAGTTAAAACACTTTCTATCGCCCCTAAATAGAAAGTTTTCAGGATAGCTGGTGAAACCCTGAATTTCCTCAGCTGGCGCAGGTGGTACAGTCTTTGCCTGGCTTTTTCACCTGTGTCTGAATGTGAGCAGTCCAGGTCAGGTCCTCGGAGATGTTTACTCCCAGGTACTTGAAGCTGCTCACTCTCTCTACTGGTGACCCGCTGATCATGAGGGGGGAGTATGTCCGTTGCTGTCTCTTCCTGAAGTCCACAATCATTTCTTTGGTCTTGCCAACATTCAGAGAGAGACAGTTGTCCTGGCACCATGATGTTAGATGCTCCACCTCGTCCAAGTATGCCGTCTCATTGTTGTTGGAAATGAGGCCCAGGACAACAGTATCATCAGCAAATTTGATGATAGAGGTGGAGCTGTGTGTGGACAAACAGTCATGCGTGTAGAGAGAGAGTAGAGCAGGGGGCTCAGGACACAGCCCTGTGGAGCTCCCACACTCAGGGTGATGGAGGTGGAGGTGGACTGGCCTATTCTCACCACCTGAGGCCTGCCAGTGAGGAAGTCCTCAATCCAGTGGCAGAGAGAAGGATTCAGGCCGAGATCCAGGAGTTTGGAGGTTAGCTTGGTGGGAACTATGGTGTTAAAGGCTGAGCTATAGTCAATAAATAGCAGTCTTACGTAGTTCCCACTTTTGCTGTCGATGTGAGTGAGGGAGGAGTGGAGGACATGAGAGATGGCATCTTCAGTCGATCTATTGGGACGATAGGCAAACTGAAGAGGGTCCAAAGTGTCAGGAATGAAGGCGCAAATGGTGTTTTTAATGAGTCTCTCAAAGACCTTCATGACTATAGACGTGAGAGCCACTGGACGATAGTCATTTAGGCAAGAGGGTTTACTGTTCTTAGGGACAGGGATGATGGTGGATTTTTTGAAGGAGGTGGGGACCACAGATGTAGCGAGGGACTCATTAAAGATAGATGTAAACAACCCGGTGAGCTGATCAGCACAGGACCGCAGAACACGACCTGAAATACCATCCGGCCAGCTTGAATACCATCCGGCCAGCCTGAAATACCATCCGGCCCAGCTTGCTTACCGAACATTCAAAACAATGCTGTGTGCTGGATTAAACGCGATCATTTTATGCGTGTAGATATGGTTTTATTTTACCAGCTGAGAACTCACGAAGAGCTCATAAAATGTTCAAAAGATTCAAAACAGCACCAGGATTTCCTCCGTTGTATGCAGAAACGAAGATCTGCTGCAAAGAGACACTTTACCTCCTCATTGCTCCACGTTTGCCCTCTACCCATTTTGGATATACTGATCTTTACGCGTCGTCAAATCAGCTGACTTGTAGCTTCGCATCTTGTGACATCACGTCCTGTTTTTGATTCGTTTACATGTGTTTGGTCCGTGTTGTGTTCATATATCAATCAAACCGCACCAGAGTTCGTTTGGAAGCGGAAGTGTGAATGCACCCTTAAAAGCTTCATTTGATTCTTTCACAAACAAACCAACACTAGTACTCAATCACTCAGCAGGTGCACTCACTCAGCCAGGGATTACCTTCATTCAGGTAACCGAAAGACTTTCCACGTGTTTGTTAATGGTTTCATTTGATTTGGGTATGATTGGAGTTAATTGGTGAAGTATTTTGCAGGTGATTTTTGTATAGCTGTGCACTTTAACTTTAACTCGCGCTACTAGGCTACAGTTGACGTATCATTTTTATGAGTTCATTGATAAAGTGATGTTTTTGCAGATGTTATCACATGAATGATCACAACAGTGGGTTTATGACCAGCTAATTGTTTAAAAACGCCAATGAGATGAGATGTTTGATATCTGAGATAACTTGTTTTGAAGAACGAATAGCTACCTAATCACTAACAGACTGTAAAGACGTTAAACACAATCTGGAGCCTCACCCTCTCTCCTACTGTTTCTGTGAGACATATTTAACTTTCATGCTTGTTACTCCCTCTTTTTAATGACTCGTTTTTTATTAAATACAGATGACAATGCAAATGTGATTTGGAGCTTTAAACTAAGCAAACCTCTTGTGTGGAGTGTCTTACAGTCGTTGATTGCTTCTATCAAGCGTTATCAATACAGTTTAGGGAAAGAAGAAACAAAATCAGGTCCATTATTGATTATTGCATCTGTGTGCGTTTCATTGATATATGGAGCCACTCACAAGTATGGAACAAATATTAAAGATTGTGTGACTAAATGTAAAAAGTTCAAGAATTGGTTTTCATTTATCATGTCCAACTGGCCCCTCATGCTGGATAGGTTTGTGTGTGTATGATTGTATTGAGTGAAGAAGTGGGCAGATTGCTGATGATAAGTGAGGGAATGGACCAAACGGTGGAAAAAAACTGTATGTGTGTAAATATGGATGTGTCACCGAGGCACAGAAGATGACAGGAGGGGTATAATGTGCTGAAATGATTGACAGTTCATGTATTATTCATGCAATCCTGTTGATCTGAAAGAGAGAGAGCACGATGGAGAGACACAGACAAACAAAAAAATAAATAAAAAGAGACAAATTGTCTGCACCTCCATAGACTTTTCTTGATGAACAGCTGTATTTAAATCTTGCACTACTGCAGTGTCAAATCAACAGCATTGGCCCGTTAAACTGCTGCCAATACAGATGTTAAGTTCTCTGACTAAGCGTATTTCAGTAAATACTGTACACCTATAGCCAAGACATCGTTGTGAATGTTTGTACAATTGCTTCATATGAATTGTCGATTTTGGATTGATTATTTTGATTTTATTTCAGAGGTTTTCAGTATGTTGCATCAATGCGTTGACATTCAATTTAATGTCAGATTGATCTGGATGCTGCCATCTTAGCTTTATGAGCACACAATCACCTGGAAGAGACATGGAAAAATCCATTTTATTCTGAAAAAGATCCCACAATCTTTAAATGTTGATTATACAGGGGTTGGACAATGAAACAAAAACAGTGGCCAATATAGTGTTTGGAGGATTTACGCCTGTGGTGGCCAGTCTTCACTGATTTTACATTCCATCAGTAAGTGTGAAGGTTGAATTAGCAGAGCAATAGCACAGCTGTACATAAAATATTACAATCCACACAACATAATGGGAAACATATCAGAGTTCAAAAGAGCATAAATTGTTGGTGCGCATCTCGCTGGCTCATCTGTGACCAGGACAGCAAGTCTTTGTGGTCTATCGAGAGCTCTGGTATCCAGGGTAGTGTTGGCATACAACCACACAGGACGAACCACATCCAACAGCAGTAATTGTCGACACAAGAGGGAGGTGTCTGAAAGGGGTTTCCGTACTAACCCAGATTGTAACCAATAAAACCACAGCTGCCCAACTCACTGTAGAATTAAATGTGCACCTTGACTCGCCTGTATCCGCTAAAACTGTTTGTCTGGAGCTCCACAGGGTCAGTATTCATGGTCGGGCTGCTATAGCCAAACCTTTGGTCACTCATGCCAGTGCCAAATGTCCGTTTCAATGGTGCCAACAGTGCAAATCTTGGGTTGTGGACAATGTGAAACATATATTGTTCTCTGATGAGTCCATCTTCATTGCCTTTCCCTCTTCTGTGGGAGTTAAGGTGTGGAGAAGCCCCAAAGAGGCTGAACACTCAGACTGTGAAGGATCAGTGATGGTTTGGCCTTCAATATCATGGCATTCCCTAATGTGCTTGATGGACTACCGAACCATTCAGGAGGACCATAAACACCTGATTGCACATTGTACCCTGAAGGGGGTGGCATGTATAAGCATGATAATGCACCAAAACACACAGCAAGACTTGTGACAGAAAGGTTTGATGAACATGAAAGTGAAGTTCACATCTCCCATGGCTTTCACAGTCACCTGATCTAAATATTTTTGAGGCATGTTCTTCATTTTGGAGAAGCGAGTCTGAAAATGTTTTCCTCCACCAGCATCACATAGTGACCTGGCCACTGTTCTGGACGAGGAACGGCTCAAAATCCCTGTGAAGGACTTGTGTCTGTCATTTCCAAGACAAATTGATGCTGTATTGCAGAAGGAGGCCCTACATACTAATACATGATTGTGTTCTAAAACCAGGTGTTTCAGTTTCATTGTCCAACCCCTGCACATTGCACATTTTTAATGGACGTCAATTGAGAAACATGTCATTTGACCCATTAATGGTGTAGTTATAGTATCTGCTGCTGAAGCTTTCCGAATTGTTCCCAACCAAAACATCTTATTATAATATAAATGAGTAAATCTGCCATGTCTACAAATCTGCAAAGACAAACAGTGTCAATCTATTATTGCTTCAATCATTTTGAGGGACTGCTGAGCTTGGCTTTTTATCTATTCATAGAAAAGAGACAACAATAGACTGCTTGAGTTATATGTGTTGGGCAACCAGTTGTACTCCAAAGCAATGCATTCCCAATAGGCTACTGGCAATTAGCGTCATTTTATTTGTGCATGCTCATCAGTCATTTTTATGTGTTCATTTGCATACCTATTGAACATGTTTTGGTCTGAACTAAGGACACACCCCTTTAGTTCGATTGATCGTCGCGTACAGTTTGTTCATGAACAATATGCATATTCATTTAGTTCTCTGAAATCTGTGCAGTTTTTGAAGTCAGGATAAAGTCACCAAAGCAGTCACGCACTTTATAAAGGAAGGTTGAGTTGAATGATTTGCTCACTTAAAAATCTCGCAAAAAAGTCATTCGCGATCGAAACACCCCCAGTCAGTCATACAGTAATTATGTCTCAACACCATCCAAAGAGCTACAGAGCCATTGTTCCCCCATAGATGTATTACGCGCAGCTTCAAGAGCTTTGAAAAGCCAAATCGAAGATGGCCGCAGAACCCTTTGAGAGTCGCTCCTCTGACCCATCATTCCTCAGAATATTACTCGCAGTACCTGAGCTCGGACGACAAGGGAGAGTAATTGGAAACCAGTACCAAGCTATTATACAGAGGATAAGTGAGAGGGAAGAGCATTGATTTTAAGCTCTGTTGGATCTTACCCTGCTCTTATGAGAAACAGGAAATTGATTGCGAATTTGAGCCCCTTCATCATAATGAATATTAGATGCCAAAATTGTCAGCTAATGAATATGTCCATGTGCCTCAAAGTTAAATGTGGCCGTTCACGATTCTTTAGAAATTATCTGTTGCGTGCTCTGTCACAGGACGGTCACGCGATTGATTTTATTGGCAAATGGGAATGTGGACGTGACCTTGGATGAAGTGCATGGTTCATTTTCATGCTTCTTAAGGCACGTTCTTCTGCAGTAAAATTCAATTATAGTCACAATTACTTGTCACAAACAGAGAGAACTGTGTGACCTTAGGACTGACCTTGTTTCAGATTTCCAAGTTTTACATTTTCTATTCCGGTTGTCGTGATGTCGTTTTTAATTCGAGAAGTTTAATGGAATAATTGTTCATAATTTGGCTTCTTTAAAATGCCAAAAAAACATGGCGATCAGATTTGGCAGTCTAATGAGCGATTAAAGGTCCATCTGTCTTATTGATTAATGCTAATTTGGACCCTGTGGTCAGACTGAATCAAAACATTGGCCTGAAAACTCCCAGAGCACAATGACAAATATTTCCCAGGGTCACTGTGAGAAATCATATCTTCTGAAGCAATATTTACTGTTTCACAAATCAGTGGCACTACTGGCCATTAATGTAATTCCCAGCAATCTAGATTATGATGTAAGAGTCATTAAAGTGATTAACAAGCAATGGAAACGAGCATGCGAGAGAGAAAGAGAGGTCTGACTTTGCAGAACAACATTGTTTCTTGATATCTACCTTCGCCCTACATGGCTCTGTCGACAGCATTTGCAGTTGCTTACCACAGAATATAATTGGTAATTGTTTGGTTTCATGGTTACAGGAAGGCACTTACAATGAAAATGAACATTTAGACAGTTAGAATAAAGGTTGGTAAGTTATTCTCTCACAAGTTAGCAAGTTATATTACAACTCATATTATGAACATGTGACGTTTTTTAATCCCTGTAATTTTCATATGATACCATCAATGCTGTCAATAGATTGGCACTAGAAGCAGAGCATGCCAAGCTAAATTAAAGTGTACAACAACATGAAAGCTAAACGCCATATGGTTGGTTGTGAATAACATCATATCTAATTGGAAACAGCTACTTCATTTACCTTGCTTGTAAGATGCAAAGATTTTGTGTCCCAAATGATGTCCGATGCACTTACACTATATACCATGGCCGTAACCATTGAGGGGGGTCAAATCCTCCAGAATAATTAGAAATGGCCAAATTGTCCCCCCCAATATTTGATTTTCTTGATGCTGCTCTGCTGCTCTCCATTACACACCGCTCTGTTTGTTGCTATGACAAAAGTAAAATGTTACATTTTTTAGGTTGGTCTGCCTCAGCGGTCTAACAGCGCTCGTCACTGTCAGAATGAGTGAGATGGCCAATCAAATCAAAGTAGGCGGGGCTTACGGTTAGTGCGAATTCCAACGCGACACTTTAGTTATAGCAGTGAAGTAGCTAAACATTTAATATTTGACTGTGTTACGATAAAAACATTCAGCGACCAACAGTAATATAAAGTGATGCAAACTGCTTGACATTTTTTATGAAATTTTACCATTTTGAATTGAAAATATGCCAATATTTATGGGAATCATAACTGAATTTGATGAAACGTTTTGCGTTTTTGCAGTTTTGCTGGGTTGTGTCGGTAAGAATCGCGTTCCGGGCGGGGTCCCCCTCGGTAGAAAAGGGCACTTTCACTTTCAAAGGGGCAGGGGCTCAAGCCCCCCCGGCCCCCTCCTTGCTATATACGCTGCCATATAGTGCATACATTCACACTTTTCCAGTTAACAGAAGTGTTTTTTTAAATGAATTCTACAAGCACATTAGTCTCACCGTTTATACTACAAAATGGTGTAGATTAGTGCAGAAATATGCAAAATATTATGCACGCATGTAATCAGTGATCATTTTTTTCACGGCCAATCAAATGGCATGTAGCTATTGTGTGGTTGAAAAATAATTTAGAGAATTTGCCAATTTGGCAAATTTTCCTGAACACTGTGAATCCAAAAAGTTATGGTTAACCTATTTTATATATGGGTAAATGTAATTTTATTTAGGTAATTTTATTTCCTTTATTGGCTTTTATCACTTACATGCAACACCGCATATGATGTATATACTGTAATCGTGTCATTCAGATATATAAATGCAAATTCTACATTTACATTTATGTATTTGGCCAAAGTGACTTACATTGCATTCAAACCAAGTAGCCTATATATATATATTTATTTATCAGTCCCTTGTTCAGACTATCAGTCCAAATCAGATTTATGTGCATATCCAGTTGAAATCTGTTTCAGTCTGACCGTTCTGATCATATTTTACGTGGTTTACGTTACTTTCTTATGCCACGTAAAATGTAAAGATGTTGTTAGAGGAAACATGCTGAAAGTTGCTGCAGAAACAAGGTTGTGCCTCAGTAGGCCAGGGCAGGACTACACATTGTCATGTTGTAAATAAGACAACAGTATTGCAAACCCCCTTGGTTGATGTTGTTTTTGACTTATACCTACCAACGTCATTGCCATAGAAACCAATGCAGATATTCTGTAAAATGAATGAGCAGCATGGGACACACAATTCAGATCTGAACAGCTGCAATTAGGGTTAAACATGGGTGGAACATTTCAGGAGGAACTTATTTTGAACTTTACTTTTTAATTTTGGAAATATAAAATTTTTGAACCTTAACAGGAATTTATGAGAATTTATAGGAATTTGGTTTGGACTGACAGTGTGAACGTAGTTTATGACCTTGTCGTTTCTAACATCATGCTGTAGTGTTTGAGCTACAGAAAGCTGAAGCAGTAGTGGCGATTTGCTCCTCAATATCTGTTGTATTTATCTTGAAGTCTTATTGCCAGCATCTTGGCCCGTCTTGCTGCCCTGGGTGTGTCCCTCTTGCGTTTGGACGAGATGCAGTTGGCAGGATTGAGACAGAACGACTCCTGTGAGTCCACACTAATGCTTGAGTCTGTTTGGATGGATGTAATTTAAATGGATAGCTGAAAGAGAGAGAGAGAGAGGAAAATGCGTGTGTGTGATCATACTCCATTTTCATTAACAGGAAAAGCACCCCAGTAAAATGACATGAAGAATAGGCATTATGAGATGTGAAAGTGATTGTCTGTTTTGTGATGCTAGCAGCTCTTTGTTTACGTGACCCATGTTGATCGGTGTAAAGAGCTGGTTGTGAAATCTCACGCACACACACACACACACACACACACACACACACACACACACACACACACACACACACACACACACACACACACACGCGCACACTACTACAACGGGAGCTAATTACAGGCATTGTGTGAGGGCACCTGAAATAGAGTCTATGTGCTCCTCAAATAGCCTCACGTTTGGCTCGGTGGCACTGAATGAGATGGAGGAAATTTTAGGTCATATTCTTGTCAGAAGTCAGTACTGAAGCATGCAAAATTATTAAGAAAAACTATAGTCAAATGAATGCATCTAATGCACACAGAGTAATGGAGATGACCCTCTTGATTTGACTCCAGCTCTAAAAGCATGGTTTTGGCTGAAATCCTTCATCTGACAAGAGTGAGTATATTAATTCAGTCTAAAAGAGGGATCGCAGCACTCCAGCAAAGTGGACTTGAGTTTGGTCCAGACTCACTTGTTATTCAGAGAGGGACCGAAGACGCTACAGCCACTGTTTCTCTTCTGTTCTGTTCTTGTCTTTGTTCTGTTCTCTGTTCTCTTTTTTCTTTTCTCTCTCCTCTCCTCTCCTCTCTCCTCTCCTCTCTCCTCTCCTCTCTCTCTCTCCTCTCCTCTCCTCTCCTCTCCTCTCCTCTCCTCTCCTCTCCTCGTTTCACCTGCCTCTCCTCTCGTCTCGTCTCCATGTCTCGTCTCAGTTCACGTCATCTCCCGTCTCCACGTCTCGTCTCTCGTCTCCACGTCTCTTCTCGCCTCTCGTCTCCTCTCCATGTCTCGTCTCGTCACCCGTCTCCTCTCCATGTCTCGTCTCGTCACTCGTCTCATCTCCACGTATCTTCTCGCCTCTCGTCTCCTCTCCATGTCTCGTCTCGTCACTCGTCTCGTCTCCACGTCTCGCCTCTCGTCTCGTCTCGTCTCCACGTCTCGTCTCCACGTCTCTTCTCGTCTCCTCTCCATGTCTCGTCTCGTCACTCGTTTCGCGTCTCCACGTCTCTTTTCGCCTCTCGTCTCCTCTCCACGTCTCGTCTCGTCACTCGTCTCGTCTCCACGTCTCACCTCTCGTCTCGTCTCCTCTCCACGTCTCGTCTCGTCACTCGTCTCGTCTCCACGTCTCGCCTCTCGTTCCGTCTCGTCTCCTCTCCATGTCTCGCCTCTCGTCTCGTCTCGTCTCCTCTCCACGTCTCGTCTCGTAACTTGTCTCATCACTCGTCTCGTCTCCACGTCTCTTCTCGCCTCTCATCTTGTCTCGTCTCATCTCCACGTCTCTTCTCGCCTCGCCTCTCCTCTCCTCTCCTCTCCTCGCCTCTCGTCTCCTCTCCACGTCTCATCTCGTCACTCGTCTCCATGTCTCTTCTCGCCTCGCCTCTCGTCACTCGTCTCTTCTCACCTCACCTCTCGTCTCGTCTCGTCACATCCCGTTTCCACGTCTCGCCTCGCCTCTCGTCTCGTCACTCGTCTCTTCTCTTCTCTTCTCGCGTCTCGTCTCCTCTTCTCTCCACGTCTCGTCACTTGTCTCGTCTCTACGCCTCTACGTCTCCTCTCCTCTCCTCTCCTCTCCTCTCCTCTCCTCTCCTCTCCTCTCCTCTCCTCTCCTCTCCTCTCCTCTCCTCCCCTCCCCTTACTTTTTTCTTTTCTGTTTTTCTCTTCTTCGTCTAGTATTGTTTCTTCTTGTTTTCTTTTCATATCTTCTCTTCTTTTCTCATTTTGTCTCATCTCTCATTTTCATGTTGCCTCATCTCTCATCACATAGTCTAGCCTGACCTCACCTCACCTTTTGTCTATTCTCTTCTCTTCTCGTCTCATCTAATTTTTTCTCTCAGGAATGTCTCCAGACTCTCACACAGTTTGAAGCAGGATTAATATGTCAAAATGTGCATGACAGAATGACGGAGAGAAGGGAAGCAAGCAAAGCCCCCTGGAGTGATACTTCAGTCAAGGTCACGTAGAGGAGAGCGGGCGAACGTGTGTCTGAGTGAGAGCAGACCGTAAGATTGAGCAGGTTTGCAAACTCAGAGGTGAGACTGAGGTGAGAGCAGGTTTACTGATGATGAGAGGAGCACAGGGAGTAACAGAGACATGAAAGGCTTTCGTCATACAGCTACATGATGGCATATTTGAGCCTGTGTATGTGTGAATGCACAGGACGTGTGCTTTAATGCATGCAACTTGTTATACAACCACCCTTTGGTTCCATATGAGCAGCATAAAAGATTCTCTTCTCTTCTCCTCCTTTCCTTTTCCTTTCCTCTTTCCTGTGCACCTTCCCATCTCATCTCAGTCTCAGTCTTGTGTGGTCTCATCTCAATCTTGTCTTGTATCGTCTCACCTCAATCTCAGTCTCAGTCTTGTGTCGTCTCATCTCAATCTTGTTTTGTCTTGTCTTGTGTTGCCTCATCTCATCTCAATCTTGTCTTGTGTTGTCTCCTCTCATCTCAGTCTCTTGTCGTCTCGTCTCATCTAATTTTATCTCATCTCAATCTCGTGTCGTGTCATCTCGTCTCGTCTCAATCTTGTCTTGTGTTGTCTCGTCTCATCTCAGTTTTGTGTTGTGACGTCTCATCTTAGTCTCGTGTCGTCTCGTCTCATCCCAATCTTGTCTTGTGTCGTCTCAGTCTCGTCCAGTCTCGTCTCAGTCTTGTCTTGTGTCGTCTCAGTCTCGTCCAGTCTCGTCTCAATCTTGTCTTGTATTGTCTTGTGTCATCTCGTCTCATCTCAATCTTGCGTTGTCATTTCGTCTCATCCCAATCTTGTCTTGTGTCGTCTCAGTCTCGTCCAGTCTCGTCTCAATCTTGTCTTGTGTCGTCTCAGTCTCGTCCAGTCTCGTCTCAATCTTGTCTTGTATTGTCTTGTGTCATCTCGTCTCATCTCAGTCTTGCGTTGTCATTTCGTCTCATCTCAATCTTGTCTTGTGTCGTCTCGTCTCAGTCGCGTCTCATCTCATCTCAATCTTGTCTTGTGTCATCTCATCTCATCTCAGTCTCGTCTCATCTCAATCTTGTCTTGTGTCGTTTCGTCTCATCTTGTCTCGGCTCATCTCATCTCAGTCTCTTCTTGTCTCATCTCGTCTCCCTACTAATTTTCTTCTCCTGTTTTGGAAAACTCCAGCTAAAAAAATGGAACTATGGAATTATGGGAAGAGTGTAATGGGAGACAAAATAAACATTAAAAACATAACAGAAAAAACAAGCAAACAGCACAGACAACAACTAGATAATGATTGAGGTATGACATCACAACCCCGTGTGTGTGTGTGTGTGTGTGTTAAGGCCTGTCATGTTTTGCGCTGTGCTTTTGAGGAGCTGTGAAAGGAAAAACAGGGAAAAATCTTTTAATCACTTGCCTCTCCGGAGAGCAAAGAGCCTCTCCAGAGGGCTGGAGACAGAACGAGAGAGAGCGTGCGTGTGTGTGTGTGTGTGTGTGTGTGTGTGTGACTCACTATTCATGTTTGATATTTTTGTGCTAAGTGGAAAAAAAATGTGTGTGTGTGTTTCACTGAGCAAGAGAAAAGATGATGAATGTGTGTGAGGTTGTGCTTTCTCTGTCAGTTGATGGAGGCATGCGTGTGCATGTGTGTGTGTGTGTGTGTGTGCGTGTTTGTTTATTTATAGGGCGTCATATATGTTATGCACAGGATTTATATATATTGCATCATCCAGCTGTAGCTGCGGATGAACTGTGCAGTGTATCTCCAGAAGTCTGAGTGTAGCTGAAGGCTAATGAACCGATAAACAAGCACCCTCAACAAAATATGATATTCAGCAATACACAAAAGCAGCATATAGAAATATAAAGGCAATAGACATTCATCTATAACATATAATGCAGCATATAAAACTCAGCCTGGAGTTTCATCAGTTTCATGTGTGTTTAAACAAGATTGTTAGAAGAGATTTTTGTGTATGTGTGTTAAAATCTGGCAATGTGTTGAGATGGACAGATTGTGCTGAATGAGTGCCATGTCTTCAGAGTCTGTTCATTCCTTCATTCCTCTACCTCCATCATGTCCTTATATCATTATGACTTGATCTATCTTTCACAGTATAATGCTATCTGTCTGTCTGTGTCTGTCTGTCTGTATCTGTATATCTATATCAAGCGTATAGCGTCAGTTCTGGCAGGTCACGTCAGTCAAGCTCACATCAGCTGATCACATCTACCTATAGGAATACGACGTCTATCACAGCATACATCTATAAGCTCCTCAGTGCTATCAGCAGCTGTCGTGTTCTCCAGAGCTCATTTACCCTCCTCCATCCCCAGCTCCTCCTCTCGTCAGTCAGGATTTGGTATTCTAATTCCCCTTGAATCAGACTAAATTCCTGAATTATTTTGTACATTTAACATGAACATTAAAGATATCTGCAATACATTATGTTGGTTCTGTTCAGTTTACCCTAAGGTAAGTTATCGCTTCTCTCCCTGCTCTTATCCATGCTAGGCTCTTGCCCAGAGCAGAACCCTACCGCCAATCCAAACTATATGCTAATAGTCACTCAGTCATATTTGACGATAGTGATCCTGACAGATCTATCTATCTATCTATCTATCTATCTATCTATCTCTATCTATCTATCTATCTATCTATCTATCTATCTATCTATCTATCTATCTATCTATCTATCTATCTATCTGTCTCTGTCTATCTGTCTGTGTGTCTGTCTGTCTGTCTGTCTGTCTGTCTATTAATCAATCAGTCTATCTATATATCTATCCATCTGTCTGTCATTCTATCTGTCTGTCTCTCTGTTAATCAATCGGTCTATCTATATATCTATCCATCTGTTCATCTGTCTGTCTGTCGTTCTATCTGTCTGTCTCTCTATTAATCAATCAGTCTTTGTCTACCCAGATATCCGTCTATCTCTCTGTCCTTTCGTCTCCTCACTCCTATGTCTATCTTTCTGTCTGTCTGTCTGTCTGTTCATTCACCCATCTGTCGGCCTGTCTATCATGTCTGTCTTGCTTTCTATACACCTGGTAATAAACCAGCCACATAAAGAGCCTGAGAGAGACAGCGGGGGGATCAAAAGAAAAGCACGCCATCACACTCTCTTTAAACGACCTGACAGACTCATTTCTCATTGTCCTTTGTACTCGTCCCCTGCGATCACCTGTTAAATGTTTATCAATACGAATCAGTTGAGGGGATTGTTAAATATTCATGCTCTCAATGAATATTGAATATTCAGAGGCCGTTGGATGCATAATGAGCAGCAGGTGGAGGATGGAACACGACCAACATTCCGAATTCCATCATGTTTGTTTACTGACTGCTGTCAACTGGCCGTCGCTCTCAATTTCCCCCTCCGGGTAGCTTGTTATAGTTTGATTTTCTCTGCGACGGCTGCCCTCAATGTCATTCCTTTCAAAAACCGCCTCGGCCAAATATTCCGGCTCATGTGTGTTTGGTTCCAACAAGCCTGACGTTCATACGATCTTGCGTTAAGTAATCTCGCCTCTCGCTTTCCCCACCGGCCCGCCGTTTGGCTCACTCACGAGCCTCATACCTGCAGTTTGCTGGATAATTGCTTTCACAGGAGTCTATTTATAGATCTTCAGACGCAATAATGAGTCCTGATGCTAGAAATACGTTTCGTGAATAGATGCAGTTAGTAAGTGATAATGATTTTCAGCACCCCTGCTGGAAGAATGGAGTTTGCTTATTTATTTATTCAGTCAATTATTCCTGCTCATTAACAGAAGCCTTCCATCAAGGGGCGAAGTTTCAATGACATCCAATTATTTGCACTCAGTATGTTGCGCTGGAGTCTTGGACTTAAACTAACGCTGATGCGACGTCACAGAAATGTTTACATTTGTGCATTTAGCAGATGCTTTTACCCAATGCAATTAAATTGCATTACAGGTTTACATTTATATCAGTTCATGGATTCCCTGAGAATCGAACCCCAAACTTGGCACTGCCAGTGCCATTTAAGCCACAGTTATTGTCATTGTAGAAATGCACTATTTACAGTAAGCCATGATTATTGTATTATATGTGAGCAATATTAGTCAGGTTGTTGAGATAAAGTGAATAATGTTCAGCTGGCCATGTGATCAAAAAATTATGTCTCCCATGGGCCAAGAGTAATGTCATGTGAGGTGTATATGCTTTTAAACATTTTTCAGAAGTACTTTTCATTTCTTTACTGGGAAAAACTTTTGAAAGTGCACTTTTAAAAGCCCAAAACTCAGGCTTTTCCCATAAATCCTTTGGTAAAGCATCCCAGATCAAAGAGATCAAGAAGGATGTCATGAACGTAATTGAAATCTGGTCTGAGAAAACCACCAGGTCCAGTTCAAATTATGTGAGCGTGACTTTTTAAAAAAATTTTTAAAGTGTTTTCTGTCATTTTTGTAAATGCTGCTAGTTATTGATTCTGAAGACACACTGACCCTAAAATGGACTCTGTTGCCCCCTAGTGGTCAGAACTAAAAGAATAGCAGGAAAAACAGTGGAGTGACAGACAGCTGACATGTGAAATGCCACTGTGGAGTGAAACACACATGCGAACAGATGACATATAAAGAGATTTCACCACCCTGAAAGCACTTGGCGGGAGTGAATGTGATTGTGTACTGTTTGCACACACACTGCAGTTATCCTCCCCATAATTAAAGTGAAAGATAAATGAACACACACAGATGTGAACGCAGATAGGGAAAACCAGAAGAACAGGCACAATATGGTCAAAACAGACCAAATCCAAGAGAGAACACACGCACACACATTTGCATGCCACTGTTTGTTCCTTCTCTTGATCCGACAGCAGTTGGGAAGCTCTGTTCTCAATCCCCTCTCATCCATGTTTGGCACCAGGGGGTCTGTAATACCTGGAGGGAGCAATGCGTTCCCATTCATGCAAATGGAAGTTGCTAGGCTGGTGCATACTTTAGAGCCACAGGAAATGACATCATGACAACACTAATGGCACCACAATAACGTGCACAGTCATGAACCCTTCACTATCTGAGTTGTGACGTCAAAGTCAGCAAACAGGGAAAAGTGTAAGTTATTTTTGATTGAATTCAACTTCAATTAATATATATGATTAATATTCAAATTCAGATTAAATTCACATTCAGCTCAGTTTATAATCAAATAAGATTCACTACATATTTGGTTCATATTCGATTCAATTCATATTTAATTTGAATTAAATCTGTATGAAATTGTAATTTAATCAAATCGGTATTGAATCTTATTATTCAGTACAGATTTGATTCACTTACAATTTACAATACAGATTCATTTTTAATCTAAATTTAATTTTTATGAAATTGTAATTGAACCAGTACAGATTTGAATCAATTACAATTTCAGATAATGCAGATTCGATTCATATTTAATTAATCAAATCTATACTGAATCTTATTCAAACATTAAACATTCGGTTAATATTTAACTTCATTCAGTTCGGATTTATCTCTGCACTTCCATACATTAAATTCACATTCAGCTCAGAATTTATAATCAAATAAAATTCAATACAGATTTGATTCATATTCAATTTGGATTTTTTTAATACAGATTCAATTCATTTTTAATCTGAATTGAATCTGTTTGAAATTGTAATTGAACCAGGACAGATTTGATTCAATTACAATTTCAGATAATGCAGATTCAAATCATATTTAATCTGTATAAAATTGTAAATGAATCAAATCTATACTGAATTTTATTCAAACATTAAACTCAGATTCATCTCACATTCAATTCGGATTTATCTCTGCATTTTTATACGTTAAATTCACATTCAGCCCAGATTAGTTTCTAATTTAATTTATAATCAAATAAGATTCAACACAGATTTGATACATATTCAATTTGGATTTAATTAAATCTGTACTGAATCTTATTATGCTAATTATTATTCATTTAAGTGAGGGATTCAGTACAGATTTGATTCATATCCAATTAGGATTTTTAATGGAGATTCAAATCATATTTATTCTGAATTGTGTCTGTATGTAATTGTAATTTAATCAAATCTGTACTGAATCTTATTCAAACATCTCATATTCAGTTCATATTTAACTTTCGCATTCAATTCGGATTCATATGTGCATTACAGTATTTGAACAGGCGGCTTGTTTGAATCGATAATGATCTTGTATAGCAGATGTTATTTTAATGTTTTACACATACATTTCCTGTTCAGCAAGGCATCTCATGTGATGGAAAAGGGCGGGGCACGTGTTCTCAACCAGGTACTCTTCCACATAGCCCTTGTTCTTGAGATTTGCATCAGATAACACACCCTTATTACTGAGTATATTTGCTCAAGCTATGGTTCCGCATGCAGTACAAAAGGATATTTACTCTTGACCTGAATTGTCGTCATACTGCACATACATGGAGCCATGTGCATGCCTGGGAAAATCAGACAGATCTGATGCTAATGCAGAACATCAAACTCTCATTATTTCTCTTTTTGTCCTTCGTTGGCCATTAGTCCTCATTCGGTCTTTCAGTAATTACCACTGTGTTTGTGTATGTTTGTACATATTATTTTACTCTATAAATGATAAATATATAAAAAGATAATGACGATTACATTGCACATTTGTTTCTGTGCATCGTCTGCATTGTCCGTCGTCTCTCTTTGTTTTGTTTATCATTTGTAAGACTCTTGTAGGTGCAGATGGGACGGAGTGAGTGTGTTTTTGGCTTAGGTATTTATAGAGCGGGAGACAACAAAAGATGAAGAAAGCAGTGCGAGTTCTACACTTGCGAGAACGTAAAATGAACACAGAGATTACATAACTCCTTAGCACACACAGAGAGAGCGTGTAATTGCGCCGTGAATATTATCTGTGTAAGAGGGATGTCTGTGCTGTCTGGACTCGCCATGATACAGCTCATGTGTCACATAATGGACCTGTGTTGTTCAGGTCAGGTTTGACTATGTTTTAGGGGCCAAATGTCACCACCAGAATAGTAAAAGCTGAAATCACCTACTTTGTGCAGAGCAGCCACAGTCCCCTTGAGGAAAACGGCTTAGTAGACATGCTAAATAATGTTAATGAATATGTAAAAATGCAGAAATGTCCTCATCATGATATAAGTGTGTGTGTGTGTGTGTGTGTGTGTGTGTGTGTGTGTGTGTGTGTGTGTGTGTGTGAGTGATATTAGTTGAGCTTTAGCATCTCTTTCAGTCTTATCATGAATCCCTCATGTGTGTGATGTTAAAGGTAAAAAAGCATGAAAGGGATAGTTAAAGCAAATTGAAAATTATCCCATAATTTACTCACCCTCAAGCCATCCTAGTGTATACGACTTTCTTCTTTCAGTCGAACACAATCAGAGTTATATTAAGAAATATCCTGGCTCTTCCAACCCTCTACAACGCGAGTAAATCACTCACATATGCGCCTAAATCTTCACTCTGGGTGACTGAATGGTGCCATATCTTTAGCCATGGCTAATAAATTCTTAGATTTTACTCGCTAGTGTGTGTGTGTGTGTGTGTGTGTGTGTTAGAGGCTAAGTATAAGTTTAGCATAGATATATTTTCACCCGCTGAACACTCTGAGCACTTGAGAGTTTTGCTCTCTGTCAAGTGATCTGTACTATTTCAGTTCAGCTCAATGGTTGCGAGCATCCCTGTATTTGGTGTACCGTAAACTCTCGCCGTCGCTTTGCTGAGAGCGCTGTGTTTCTCACACACACTCCGAGAGAGAGATACCACGCAGAATCCACGTGCTACATGTAAACCATATTCTTTGTTGTATAAGTCATGAGTTTATTTGGAATTATTTAGCTTTTAAGAACAAGCAGAAGATATACGGTTTCTCCGGTAGTGGGCAGGACTAATACGCAAACAGCAATCTCATTGGCTGGCGCTCATCTGTTATGGTCCTTGTTTTGATTTCAGCAAATCAGTTTGAGCGAACGCTGACAACGTGATTAATATTCATGAACCCAGCAGCTCATCAATCCTTAGTGTGTTGTATATTGTTATTAGTAATAGAATTAGTCTTAGTATTATTATCTTTTAATAATAATTACTATTATCTATTACAAACCCAATTCCAAAAGAGTTGGGACTCTGTACAAATTGTGAATAAAGACAGAATGCAATGATGTGGAAGTTTCAAATTTCAATATTTTATTCAGAATACAACATAGATGACATATCAAATGTTTAAACTGAGAAAATGTATCATTTTAAGGGAAAAATAAGTTGATTTTAAATTTCATGGCATCAACACATCTCAGAAAAGTTGGGACAAGGCCATGTTTCCCACTGTGTGGCATCCCCTCTTCTTTTTCTAACAGTCTGCAAACGTCTGGGGACTGAGGAGACAAGCTGCTCAAGTTTAGGAATATGAATGTTGTCCCATTCTTGTCTAATACAGGCTTCTAGTTGCTCAACTGTCTTAGGTCTTCTTTGTGGCATCTTCCTCTTTATGATGCTCAAATGTTTTCTATGGTGGAAGATCTGGACTGCAGGCTGGCCATTTCAGTCCCCGGATCCTTCTTCTACGCAGCCATGATGTTGTAATTGATGCAGTGTGTGGTCTGGCATTGTCATGTTGGAAAATGCAAGGTCTTCCTGAAAGAGACGACGTCTGGATGGGAGCATATGTTGTTCTAGAACTTGGATATCCCTTTCAGCATTGATGGTGCCTTTCCAGATGTGTAAGCTGCCCATGCCACACGCACTCATGAACCCCATCCCATCAGAGATGCAGGCTTCTGAACTGAGCGCTGACAACAACTTGGGTTGTCCTTGTCCTCTTTAGTCCGGATGACATGGTGTCCCAGTTTTCCAAAAGGAACTTTTGATTGGTCTGACCACAGAACAGTTTTCCACTTTGCCACAGTCCATTTTAAATGAGCCTTGGCCCAGAGAAAACGCCTGCGCTTCTGGATCATGTTTAGATATGGCTTCTTTTTTGACCTGTAGAGTTTTAGCCGGCAACGGCGAATGGCACGTGGATTGTGTTCACCGACAATGTTTTCTGGAAGTATTCCTGAGCCCATGTTGTGATTTCCATTACAGTAGCATTCCTGTATGTGATGCAGTGCCGTCTAAGGGCCGAAGATCACGGGCATCCAGTATGGTTTTCCGGCCTTGACCCTTAGGCACAGAGATTGTTCCAGATTCTCTGAATCTTTGGATGATATTATGCACTGTAGATGATGAGAACTTCAAACTCTTTGCAGTGTTTCTCTGAGAAACTCCTTTCTGATATTGCTCCAGTATGTTTGGCCGCAGCATTGGGGGAATTGGTGATCCTCTGCCCATCTTGACTTCTGAGAGACACTGCCACTCTGAGAGGCTCTTTTTATACCCAATCATGTTGCCAGTTGACCTAATAAGTTGCAGATTGGTCCTCCAGCTGTTCCTTATATGTACATTTAACTTTTCCGGCCTCTTATTGCTCCCTGTCCCAACTTTTGTGGAATGTGTAGCTCTCATGAAATCCAAAATGAGCCAATATTTGGCATGACATTTCAGCATTTGATATGTTATCTATATTCTATTGTGAATAAAATATAAGTTTATGAGATTTGTAAATTATTACATTCCTTTTTTATTCACAATTTGTAGTGTCCAACTTTTTTGGAATCAGGTTTGTACTATTATCTACAGCCGGCTACTGTAAACAGTTACATAGTTAAAAACGTTGCTGTTGATCAGAGATGAAACTATGACGAAAACGTGTTGTGTTTGGGGTTGCGCCGCCAGATATACAGCAAAAAGTGTAGGATTTTATCCGTTTCCTTCAGAAAAAAAGTAAATATATCCAGCGGAACCTGTGGGAGGAGGTTAAAGCGAGTGAACGTCGTCAAAACTAGTGCTACAGAGAAGATAGCCTCTTGCTCTGATTTGCGTGTACCACATTGGTTTCATCATCACGAGTTTAGTTTGAGTGAATGCCTAGCTGAGTAAAGCGCTAGTCTACAGCGCGCTATCACCGTCAATAGCTCACGTCTGTGCCATCCGATCCGAGCAACAGAAAACGATCATAGCCTTTTTAGTTAGATAACAGGGAAATAGACCATCTACCATATTGTAAGTCAAACAACAAGGCTGAGGCTCATTTAAAAATTATGGTAGTAGACTAGCACTACATCTACTAGACCAAGGTTAGGCATTTCATGTATTGCTATCTCCTGAATTAGTTACTCAGTCCCTCAATGATCATGTTAACTATGTCTGAATTTCCACCAAGTCAATTTACCTGTTGAAATGTAAATTAGGCTACTGCTTAGTGCCGACGGTGGGTCTCCCTTCCAAGCAATTTACTAGCGTTGCCATAGGAACGCTTCGGCTTTTGCCACCCGGAAGAACGTCTATTATTGTTGTGGCATCATGGTGAATTGTGAATTCCATCCACCCATCCATCCATCCATCCATCCATCCGACTCCAGGGGGTTAATAAAGTATGAATAACTTTATAAACTATAATCACTGGCTTCCGGTAACAGCTGTACGTGAGTCTAGTTCTGGCGGAAGAGTGACCTCTGACCCGATGCATGACGTAGGATGTAGCAGTAGCATAAGCTTCGGTGAGAGTGGACGCCTCTCGCGGTTCAAACACATAGGGTAAACCCATTAATCTCACCAAAATCTACATTGAGACATTTTAGTGCACAGGGTATTGGTTTGAGTACAAGAAGTTAAAATAAAATATTAATCTCTCACACAATAATATTTTATTTTATTTTAAATGACAAAAGTGTTTAAATTACGATGTACATCATTAAATGCACAAAGTGTGGCTATGCTTAATGGGTGCATGTTTGTCCCTTCACACCCCTGTTCCCATTAAGCTCACAACATGCTTTTTGGGCTTTTGAATAATTTTATAAAGATTAACTTGAAGTGACAACCATGAGTTAATATTTAAAGTCTGTTTATGAAGTATTTACACAGACGTTCATGAGCTTAAAGGAGCACACTGAGCTTTACTGGAACAGCAAACCTTTTTTTAATTAATAAATATTAAATTTATCAATTTAAAAGGACAACTTTGCTAAATAAATAATCTAGGGCATGTATTAAGTTCATACATATTTTAATATGGACTGCTATTATAGAAAATATCTATGAAATTATACTGTAATGAAGTTCGTAGAATAAGGAGGAAGGAGCCAGGAACCCGCGAACATTTAAAAGACTTTAATCCAACATAAACAAACAAAATAAAATAATGGCGGCAGCCCCTCACGGACGACTGCCGCCTACATACAAAACAAAACACAACATAAAATCCAGGCCTGGTCCTCTCTCGTCTTGCACTGTCGTCGCTCCTCCTTTTATGCTCCCGTCACTCCTCCATGAGACGAGACCGGTGTGGTGCGGAGCTGACACTCATCATCACTCGCCACCAGCCCGCTCTCACGGTCCCTCGCCTCGCTGCTTGCCACTTATACTTTTTCTTATTGCTGTCACACTGAAGCTGTTCATAGTAGTGACCCTTTAAGCTCACTGCACAATAATATGAAATCTTTACAAAGTATAGAAGTGTAAAACCACAGAACATCAATAAACTGTAAATGTATAAAAAATGTATGGCACAAGCCAGTAATGCCTGTGAAGTGCTATATTAGTGTAGCGCACAGTCTTATACAGCTAGTAAGCTAACACTGTTCTGTAGCGTCTCCGCTGTGTTGCTAAAACTATCTTTTGGATCTAACGGTAATTATTTCTCACATCCAGGTTCCAGGTTATTATATGCAAAAGTCTGAACATTAATCTCTAAGTTATACTTACTGCAAAATAAAGGCTTTAAGGGGCTCCTCTTCTGGTGAAAGTTTTCAGACAGCTTTCAAAATGGCCACTAGACAGTGTACCCATAACTCAGTGTGAGCACACGGATACCCATAACTCAGTGTGAGCACACGGATACCCATAACTCAGTGTGAGCACACGGATACCCATAACTCAGTGTGTGCACACGGATACCCATAACTCAGTGTGTGCACACGGATACCCATAACTCAGTGTGAGCACACGGATACCCATAACTCAGTGTGTGCACACGGATACCCATAACTCGGTGTGTGCACACGGATACCCATAACTCGGTGTGTGCACACGGATACCCATAACTCGGTGTGTGCACACGGATACCCATAACTCGGTGTGAGCACACGGATACCCATAACTCGGTGTGAGCACACGGATACCCATAACTCGGTGTGTGCACACGGATACTCGGTGTGTGTGCACGGATACCCATAACTGGTGTGAGCACACGGATACCCATAACTCGGTGTGAGCACACGGATACCCATAACTCGGTGTGAGCACACGGACACCCATAACTCGGTGTGAGCACACGGATACCCATAACTCGGTGTGAACACACGGATACCCATAACAGTGTGAGCACACGGATACCCATAACTCGGTGTGAGCACACGGATACCCATAACTCGGTGTGAACACACGGATACCCATAACTCGTGTGAGCACACGGATACCCAAACTCGGTGTGAACACACGGATACCCATAACTCGTGTGAGCACACGGATACCCATAACTCGGTGTGAGCACACGGATACCCATAACTCGGTGTGTGCACACGGATACCCATAACTCAGTGTGTGCACACGGATACCCATAACTCAGTGTGAACACACGGATACATCAATACCCATATCTCAGTGTGAACACACGGATACATCAATACCCATATCTCAGTGTGAACACACGAATACCCCTAACTCAGTGTGAACACACGAATACCCATAACTCAGTGCGAACACACGGATACCCATAACTCAGTGTGTGCACACGGATACCCATAACTCAGTGTGAACACACGGATACATCAATACCCATATCTCAGTGTGAACACACGAATATCCATAACTCAGTGTGAACACACGGATACCCATAACTCGGTGTGAGCACACGGATACCCATAACTCGGTGTGAGCACACGGATACCCATAACTCGGTGTGAACACACGGATACCCATAACTCGGTGTGAACACACGGATACATCAATACCCATATCTCAGTCACCAATGGTCACAGAGGTCACTCTTCCTCCGGAACTAGACTTGTGTACGGCCTTTACCGGAAGCCAGTGATTATAGTTTATAAAGTTATAAATATGGATATTTTTCTTATACATACGCATGGCTTTGTTTCAGAAGGCCTTTATTAACCCCCTGGAGCCGTGTGGAGCACTTTTATAATGGATGGATGCACTTTTTTTGGGCTTTAAAAACTCATCACTCCCATTATAAAGCTTGGAAGAGTCAGGATATTTTTTTGTATAACTCTGATTGTGTTAAGCTGAAAGAAGAAAGTCATAGCCCATGAATCCCCACCTTAAATCATTATTGACCAATCCTCTCTTAGCAACCGATGTAATTTGCCATATCATGAGACAAGCACATGCCCTTTCCTAATGTAAGTCTATCGAAGTCCTTTGTGTTTGGGTAGTTTTAAACATAATATTACAGAAATAATCTGTATTATTCTCCCTGTCTCACTTGAGACATTAAAGAGATCTCATTTGTGATACCTCAGAGAGATGTTCACTTTCAAAGACAGACAAATCCATATGTACCAGTGAAACCTCATGAATATTTCAGGACAGATGGTGTAAATTCATGAACACGCTACATGCAGAGATCATCACTGAGCCACTGATCTGACTGGTTCACAGCCCCCTAGAGACCAAAACCACACACACACACACAATTCACACTTCCCCAACACACTCCAGTGAATCTATTAGTAATTACCTGCATTGACAATCCAAGTCTAGATGAACACGACCTCTGGAAGGTCATGAGGTCAGACGTATTAGCTTCTGATTTATGAACCAATGGTTATTAGTGTTTGCTAGGGCGAGGATAACTACTACTCTTGCTCATACGTGGTGTACTTAGTATTTAACTTCAGTGCATAATTTTTCCTGCAATGTTTGTTCTACAGACTCATGAGTTCTGTTGAGGATGTGTATTTTATTTCTCTTCTTTTGTCTGGAGAACGATACAATAATACACATTACTTTTCACACGACAGCTCCTGCTTGTGATGTAGAGCCAGTGCCGTCACAACCTGCACACGCCCATGAAATATTTACACGTTGTAATGTTACGTCTGTGTATTTAATCCATTTTCTTATTTGCATTTCACAAATCTGATCCTGCTTCTGAGAGTTTCTAAATCCTGCTGGAGAGTGAAAGAGAAAGAGGGAGGATCTGAACGGAAAAGGGACCACAGGTTAACTTCGTTTAAGATGGGAATGATTCCTGGAAGGCCGGCGGTTATCAGGCGTTCATATTTCTTTCTTCCCGAAGCAGTGTCTCTCCGTAACATGCTGTTTACAGCTTCACTGACATCTAATGCTATCCGCACAGCTCATACGGAGCCATAAAACCGCTTAGAGAGAGAAAGAGAAATCGGGAGGGATGGAGCACTTCAGGGATAGAAGTGACACACATGGGCCAAGTTAAGAAGCGAGGGATAAGTCTTACAGCAGGAGAGAAGTGTGAAGAGGAAGCTACTAGTAATTCAGCAGTACATTTACTATGTTTGCAAAGCCAAGCGTCACTATTAGCACTGATTACAGAAGTAAAATAGATTATGAATGACGTTTCATGTTGTTTTGCTTTTGTAACTTGGGTTTCAGCTATTTTATAGTGTTTTGTAGTGTTGGTGGATTTAAGTCCATACAGTAAATACCCACTCTTTCCATATATGTGACCCAGGACCACAAAACCAGTCATTAGGGTTCATTTTTTGAAATTGAGATTTATACATCATCTGAAAGATAAATGCTTTCCATTGATGTATGGTTTGTTGGGATAGGACAATATTACACTCTAAAAAAAGCTGGGTTAAAAACAAGCGATTGGGTTGTTTTAACCCAGCGGTTGGGTTAAATGTTTGCTTAAAATAACCCAATCGCTGGGTTAGTCCATTTTCAACCCAACTTGGGTTGTTTTTAACCCAGCATTTTTTAGAGTGTAGAAACGCATATTCCTAATATGACAGTATAAAAATGTATTGTTGGCTATTGCCACAGGGTCACATATATATACCCATAATGCACTCTGATTTATAGTATACAACCAATGTACACTTGTTAACACTTTACCATGATCAAATGCAGAAAAATAACACTTTATTTTAAGGTCATAGCTACACATTACTACATGTACTTACTATAGTAATAACAGTAAATTATGCATAATTATAAGTAACACCCTGAACCTAACTCTAACCGTAACTCTATAGTAAGTACATGATGGTAATTAATATTACTTAGTTAGTTACTAATTAATATTAATTGTACTTGTTTGTGTAATTACAATTATCACCTTAAAATGAAGTGTAACAAAAATATGTCTGCAGTTTTTATTTTTGCACAGTCATTCATTGATTACAAATTTGTATATACATTAAGATTAGGTCAAAATGCTCACCAAGGCTGTATATATTTGATAAATACAGTAAAAACATTAATATTGTGAAATATTATTACAATTTAAAATAACTGTTTCCTGTTTTAATATAATTTTAAATTAATTTATCGTAAATTAATTTTAGTAATTTATTCCTGTGATCAAAGCTGTGTTTTCTGCATCATTACTCCAGTCTTCAGTGTCACATGATCCTTCACAAATCACTCTCATATGAGGATCTGATGATCAATCATAATCAATTATACATTGGTGCTCAGTTATTAATAATGGTTCTTATTTTTATCAATGCTGAAATCCATTTTTGCAGCTTAATACTTTTGTAAAAACCGTGATGCATTCTTTGATGCACATTTATTTGGAATAGAAATCTTCTGTGACCATATAAATGCATTAACTGTCACTTTTGATTAATTTAATGTGTCCTTGCTGAATGAAAGTCTTTTTTTAATAAACATTACTTACGCCACACACCTTTCAATGGTACTGAATGATGTTTTCCACAAAAATAAATAAAAATAAATAGGCAGCAAGAACTGTTTTCACACTGATAATAAGAAATATTTCTTAAACACTAAATAAGCATATTAGAATCATTTCTGAAACATCATGTGACTGAAGACTGAAGTAATGATGCTGAAATTTTGGCTTTTCCATGTATTTATATTGTAATAATTTCACAATATTACTGTTTTAAATACAGCCTTGGTAAACAATGTATTTTTAAATCTTAATGTTTCTTAACACTGTAGCAGTCCAAAATTGCTATTTTATTAGAAAACTTATAGAAATATTTTCTCTCAGTTTAATGCTTCATGTTTTATCTTTAAAGAGTAATTTACTGAAGGAATGTATTGATGATTGATGATGATTCAGATATGTTTGATTATTGAAATATTCACTAAAGTCACTTTAGAAAGCCACGTCTAGTCACAACACTGGGATTGTGGCAGTGAATTTTGCAGCGATAAGCACCACAAACTAGTAGTTGAAGCAGTACTGTACACAAAATACCGGAATAAAACCCAGTAGTGGGAGGATAGTGAGAACAGATGGATGAATGGAGAGAGCAAATGACAGGGGTCTAACAGAGGTCTGGAAGCGTGGGCCATCCATCCAACTAGCATACAGATCACTGTTAATGTGAACCCAGCCAATCAGAGCACAGCTAACCTTAAGATTAACCAATCACAGCTGGCGCCTGGAACAGTGGACAGGCAGAGAAGTTGGTTATAAAAAATGTACTGCATGAAATATGAATGTAGCAGATGGAAAAGAGGAGAAGAAATATAAATGTTTTGACTAGCGTGTCCGAAATACGTGGAATTTACTGCTGTAATATATGTATAAAGGTGAAGTGTGTAATTTTTTGGACTTTAAATACATATTTTCTCCCATTGCAGCTTAATGTGCAGAGACAACCACTGGTTTGTTGAGTTCCTGAAGACTATAAACACTCTCCAATAGAGTGCAACAGTTTGGGGCGACAGTGTTTGACCAAACAATGAAAGACAAAGGACAAAACCTGTTTGAAAACAGTCATTAGTTTTGTTTGCTAAGACGAAGCTCATCAGTCATCCAATTTTGTGTGGTCTATGATAAATTAAGTGAAAAATGGTGACTTTAAAAAAAACATCACTGCAAAGAGGCCATGTAAGTTCAAGTTTATTTATTTGTATAGTGCTTTTCACAATGCATTCAAAGCAGCTTTACAGAAAATGCTTGTTTCAAAGAGTGCAAAAGAGTGTATCAAAGTAATGCCCATACAGCAGTGATATAGAGATATAGTATGGTATGTGTTTGGTTAACATCATATATTCAGTTTAGCAGACACTACAAACATGTTAGGAACCAATTACAACTTGTGCTCGTAATGATTACAATATAAGGATAATATACAGTATAAGGATAATATCTAATAGTTTTGTATGTCAATCTTTGCAACTGTCGTGTTGGCTGTAATCATCACAAAGGCTGTATCCGAACTGGAGCTAGTGTATATATACCTAATAACCACATTATCAGAGACTTCAGGGACTATTTGGCCAGAACACCCAGGGCTTGACATGAACTTTCTTGCTTGCCACTGTGGCTAGTGGTTTTCCAAAGTTACTAGCCACTCAGCATTTTCACTGGCCATAATTTTGACATTGATATAATATAGATGCACTATGTTGCCAAAAGTATTGGGAAACCCCTCCAAATCATTGAATTCAGGTGTTCAATCACTTCCATGGCCACAGGTGTATAAATCAAGCACTAGGCATGCAGACACTTCTACACACATTAGTGAAAGAATGGGTCGCTCTCAGGAGCTCAGTGAACTCAAGCGTGGTACCGTGATAGGTTGCCACCTGTGCAATAAATCCATTCCTGAAATTTCCTCACTACTAAATATTCCACGCTCAACTGTTAGTGGGATTATAACAAAGGGGAAGCAATTGGGAACAACAGAAACTCAGCCACGAAGTGATAGGCCACGTAAAATCACAGAGCGGGGTCAGCGCATGCTGAGGGTCACAGTGCGCAGAAGTCACCAACTTTCTGCAGAGTCAATAGCTCCAGACCTCCAAACTTCATGTGGCCTTCAGATGAGCTCAAGAACAGTGCGTAGAGAGCTTCATGGAATGGTTTCCATGGCCGAGTAGCTCATCCAAGACTTACAACACCAAGTGCAATGCAAAGCGTGGGATGCAGTGGTGTAAAGCACGCCGCCACTGGACTCTAGAGCAGTGGAGACGTGTTCTCTGGAGTGACCAATCACGCTTCTCTGTCTGGCAATCCGATGGACGAGTCTGGGTTTGGCGGTTGCCAGGAGAACTGTACTTGCCTGACTGCATTGTGCCAAGTGTAAAGTTTGGTGGAGGGGGATTATGGTGTGGGGTTGTTTTTCAGGGGTTGGGCTTGACCCCTTAGTTCCAGTGAAAGGAACTCTTAATGCTTCAGCATACCAAGACATTTTGGACAATTTCATGCTCCCCACTTTGTGGGAACAGTTTGAGGATGACCCCTTTCTGTTCCACCATGACTGTGCACCAGTGCACAAAGCGTCAAATAAGTATTGGAAGCATTTCAGATATTTGAGTATCGATATGTATCGAAAAACACTACATGGCACTTAGTTTATTATTTCAGATGCCTTTTTAAAAGACTACAACTGAAAAATGTATATATTATATTTAAAATGGCGGGTGTTAGCATCCATGACAGACCGTGGCAACCACCCACAACACATTAGCATAATTTTGGCACATTTTGCATGGTCAGGCGACACATTTTTCAGAAAATATAAAAATATAGTTTTACAAGAGACTTCGTTAATGCAGAATGAGTATTAATTCAGGCCATAAGCTATTCTTTTCAACTTTCCAGTATGCAAAAAAATTATTTTTTCCTTTGTTTTCCAGCATTGGTAACAGCCAGCATGTGCTACCAAGCATAACTAATGCATCGCATTGTTGTGCTGTGTGCCAGCCTCTCTCTCTGTTTGAGTTGGGCTGGACTCGACTCTCAGTGTAGCGGAGAACCAGGTTTATGCATGCCCGCTAGTGTGACCTTGTCATCCAATCTGAGCACAGGAAGGAGAGAATCTCCCATCATGTGTGAAGCATTACTCCATCCAGGAATATTTCCCAGAGCCGCTGCTTAAACTCTGCTGAACCTGTGACACCACCGGCTGCCAAAGAGCCTCGTTTGCTTCTTCTTTTGTTTCCTTTTCCGTTTTGAAGCATCTCTCTCTCTGCACTCTATTCATTGTCTTTTGTTTTCTCTTCCTCTTCACATTCCTCTCTGCACCGTTATCGTCTCGCTCTTTATTTCATTACCACTCATAAATCACTTCAGATTCATTCAAAACAAATGTAAATTACCTGACTGAACAATTAGACACATGCATACACAGTCATTTTAGGATAAACACTCCTTGTTTGGAAAGAAAAATCACATAAAATCTCTTAAGTTTTCTTGGAAGAGAAAGACTGTTCAATTGTGTAATGTGTGCATTAACTTAAAGTTACTAGCACTAGCATATAAAAGCTAACAGACATGGACATTACCTGCCTGAACAATTAGACACATGCATACATTTTAGGATAAACACTCATTGTTGCAAAGAACAAATAACATATGAAACCTCATTAACTTTTTTTTAAACTGCAAGACTCTCTCTTTTGCAACTGACTCTAGTGGCTGCTGTCTTTAGCGTTCTTGTTAGCGCACCCGCCTCCCATGCCGGAGACCCTGGTTCAAATTGAGCTCAGAGTGGGTCGATTAGTACCGGTTACATCTGGAGCCGTGACCTGGATGGGAGTGAGGTTTGGTGGATGAGGATAACGGACATAGGCCAGTGAGAGCTGTGCATGTAAACCTCACTCCCCTGGCCTCAAGAGGCACACTAGCGACTGATGCAAGCGACTGCGGTCTTTAGCGTCCTTGTTAGCGTGCCTGCCTCCCACACTGGAGACCCAAGTTCAAATCCCACTCAGAGTGGGTTGAATAGTACCGGTTACATTTGGTGCCATGACCCGGTTGGGAGTGAGGTTTTGAGGGATGTTAACATGCTTGTTAACATGCCAACCTCCCATGCCAGAGACGCTGGTTCAAATCCCACTTGGAACGGGTCGTGTAGAACCGGTTACACCAACATCTCAGAAATCTGCAGAAAGAGGATCTCTTTACAATCTCCACTGCATAATACATGCAATGCAACAGCTCAACATCAATGTTTGTCTCTGTTCGCCTCTGTTTAGCGCACATAACATTATTTCACTCCCCGTCTGGCAGCAGTCCCTCTCTGCCCCCCGGCCGTGTCTCTCTCCCCAGGCTGTGCCGCCCTGAATACAGGGGAATCTTATCTGATCCAGATAGCAGCCAAACAGCTCTCCGCTGAGCTGCCGTGCCGCACAGATAGCCTTCTCTCTCTCTCTCTCTCTCTCTCTCTCTCTCTCTCTCTCTCTCTCTCTCTCTCTCTCTCTCTTGCTTTCTCTCTCTCGCTAAAAGAGCCCCTCTGAAGTGCTGGAAAGGTCAAGTCACCAACAAATCATTCTCAGCCTCACGTTTAGAGCCATTGTCTCGCTGTGACCAGGGCAAAGCCGGTAAGCTTGAAGGACAAGAGTCTCTCAGAGCCGTCCACTCTTTCTCTGTCTGGGCCAAGGAGGTCTGTGTTACCTGGAGAGAGCTATTCGTTCGCATGACAGTATTTAGGGCAGTGCATCACCACTCAGAAGTACACAGATAGGCCTACTTTTTGACGTTCTGCAGCTGTGTGATACAGCATTTACTAGCTAAATAGCCACACCTTGACCCATTGGTTAGGGATCGGTTAGGGTTCCACCAACAAGCTTCAGTACTGCTTTGGGTGTGTTTACCCAGTGGACATTTGAATCAACGTCATGGTTGAATCACTGTTGAATTTTGTTCTATGACAGCGTTCAAGATAAATCTTTTTATCACTACTGGAACTGCCAGTTTGCTAAGTTTCAAATGATTATTAAACGTCAACAAGTGTCCGAATAGACTCACTTGTTTTCATTCACTCCATCAAGTGAACTATATTAGTGGAGTAATGCAATAGCCAACACTACATTGTATGGGTCAAGATTATTGAAGTTTTCTTTTATGTCAAAAATCATTAGGATATTAAGTAAAGACCATGTTCCATGAAGATATTTTGTAAATGTCCTACCATAAATATATAAAAAATGTATTATTAGTAGTAATATGCGATTCTAAGGATTTCATTTGGACAATGTTAAAGGCGATTTTCTCAATATTTAGATTTTTTTGCACCCTCAGATTCCAGATTTTCATATAGTTGTATCTCAGCCAATGTCATATCCTAACATACATCAATGGAAAGCTTATTTATTCAGCTTTCGGATAATGTATACATCTCAGTGTAAAAACATTGACCCTTATGACTTGGCTTTGTGGTCCTTGGTTACATTTGTTTGATCACTGAATGGTTTATTTGCATGAACCGTCTGAACAAACTAATTCACGAATAATTTTAGTGAATCACTGATGGATGATAATGCAAAAGATCCTTTCTGAAATGTGAAATCGTAGCAGGAAAATGGACATTTCATTAAAGATTGCATTTACATATACATAAATGTTAAATGCAATAAATAAATTAAATTTAACCTGAAATTGATGTTTTTTTTCGAGTGAGCATTTTCAGTGATGCCAAAGGAAATCTAAATGTAAAAATAGGCAAAATAATGTACATATGAAGGTGAAATACAGCAAGCGGGGATACAGCAAATTGGATTTCTAAAAGCACAGTTAGACCTGTCTGTCTAATATTCTACAAGTGTATTGAAGCAAAAGTTAGAAAACCTGTGATTACATTATGCATATTGCAATCCCTTACATTTTTTCTCTACATCCATCTCTGAAGTCAGTGGTTTCATGGCTTTAGTGTGTAGGCGGCCTCTCTGTCCATGTTTCCCCCTGGAAAAAAAAAACATTTAGGCATTAAAGCAGATTAGCTGTCCAAATTGTGGCTTTGAGGTGTCCAGTAACACGAAAGGATTTAGCATTTAAAATGAAGTCGCAGTCGCCAAAGTTAACTCGATTTCTCAAGCTTTGAAGTGTGCATGTACGTGTGAGGCCACAATGGAAAATGGTGACAATTTTTTTAGGCGTAAACACCTTTAAATAACACTTCTTAAAATAGACAGTTTTAGTGTTTTAGTCCATTGAGTCATATGTGAGCATGTAACATTTTATGTGCGAACCGTAAAGATGATTCTCCTATAAAGCTGTGGATTTTACAGTGGACAGTAAAGCTGTTCTGCAGTTGACGGTCCTTCAAATATAATATGAAATGAATGGGTTTTAGGCATGGTCTGTAAGCTACTGAGCTTGAAGGCCTTAAACCCAAAGTCCACGCATCCGTTGGCTGTTTTGAAACCATTTACTGGTTCATAATCGACCTTCACCTGTGAATTCATCATCATAAATGTTGACAGTAATGCAACATATTGTAGAGCTGCTCCATTTTCCCCAGCCAGGTGTAATTGCAAACAAGAGCCATATGGCCGTGTTTCATATTGATGATCTAATCAAATGTGTCCTTACATTCTTTAAAAGTCACAAAACGCAAGTCTATGTTGTTAGTTTAGTCTTTTTTTTGACTTTTGCATCCTGCTTTAAAGGGATAGTTCACCCAAAAATGAAAACTCTGTCATTAATTACTCACCCTCAGGTCGTTCCAAACCCGTGAGACTTTCGTTCATCTTCAGAACACCAATTAAGATCTTTTTAATGAAATCTGAGGGATTTCTGTCCCTCCACTGACCGCTAATCTCGTTTGTTTTCACGCATCAAGCAAGTACGGTTGAGCGTGTTTATGTTCACTGATCAATGTTTATATATGAATAAAAGCCTGTTCATCATATATAGTGATCGTGTCGCTTCAGAAAATTTGGAGTAAACCGCTGAATTCATACGGATTAGTTTTACGATCACTTTATGAACTTTTTAAAGCATCAGTGGTAGTTGCGTAGCTGTCAATGGAGTGACAGAAATCTCTCAGATTTCATTAAAAAGATCTTCATTTGTGTTCCAAAGATGAACGAAAGTCTTGCGGGTTTGGAACGACATACGAGTGAGCCATTGAACAAACTGTACTTTAGCTTCATTTGCATTGTGACATTAGCACAGTCTCTGAGAGAAACTGAGTTATCGTAATGTTCCTGTCATTAACTCTCATCTGTTTAAGCACCATCAACAATCATCTTGCTTTATGAGCACTTGTACTGTCTTAATGCATTATAAGCACTCTGGATATTCACAGGGTGTTATTATAATTTGTCTTGTGGCCGGTCAGACGCACAAGAGCTGTAATTATTTTACAAGCTTTGCAAATGCCTCCGTACCGCTGAAAACCTGGGGAAATGATATCTTCGCTGCTTCGGAACCACGACGCCTTTGTTTGTCTTTAAACATTTCCCATTATTACCTTCTAGGAAGCGAGCTATTTAGACACCTGGAGGAGCAGTTTATTGCTCTCTCGTAGCTTCGGAGACTTAATGGAGACACTTGTGAGATTACTGGGGGAGATTTTTGTTCTGAAAATAAAAATAAAAATAGGAGAAGCAGGAGATCTAAAGCAAAAATTTTGTTTCTTTAGAATAACATGCACCAGTGAATCATGCACAATTAAACCATTAAGAAAGTAAATAGAGTCAAATGTTTGGATTCTTGTGTGCAATTTCTGCTCCATTTACGACACCAAATGGAATGGGCAAGTAATTATTGTTTCCAAACTCTCTTCCCATCTTTTCTGCCTTCCATTGCTAGTTTAAAGAGCTCATGAACTGCATTGTTTTATAAAGTGGTGCACTTATAATATTAGTATGCTTTTTACATCAAAAATGTTCATAATTTAGAAATAAAAGGCATTTTTCCTACACTGATTTTAGCCCTCTGCTCTGAACGCTCTGTTCGAAGGGGCGTGTCTGCTGTGAGACTTAAGTGTAAACGCCCACTGCTGTAATTGGCTGCTGTGAGACTTCAGTGTAAACGCCCACTGCTGTAATTGGCTGCTGTGAGACTTCAGTGTAAACGCCCACTGCTGTGATTGGCTGCTGTGAGACTTCAGTGTAAACGCCCACTGCTGTGATTGGCTGCTGTGAGACTTCAGTGTAAACGCCCACTGCTGTAATTGGCTGCTGCGAGACTTCAGTGTAAATGCCGACTTCTGTGATTGGCTGCTGTGAGACTTCAGTGTAAACACACACTGCTGTGATTGGCTGCTGCGAGACTTCAGTGTAAACGCCCACTGCTGTGATTGGCTGACATCTTTGCATATGAAATAGTGTTACATGTGAAACCCTCTTGAAAACTTTTAGCACGTTTTTACTATTACAAGAGAAACAGTGTAAAGTTAAACGTTTAGTCACTGGTTTGATTTACTGACACATAGACAAAGAACATCTGACTGTACATGAATCATTACATATCAGTCACAGATCATGCATTAGAATTAACATTAATAATGCTGAAACATTCACTTTGTTGACAATAAATAACCATTCCTAGCATTAGGATCCTTTGGAAGGTAATGTTACTTTTAGTCCAGTGATCCTGTATCACTCTTCTCTCCTCTAACACGCCATCTCACTAACACGCCAGTGGGCGGGGCCAAAGTTGCAATGATGAAGTAGGGGTTGATTTTCTGCAGAGGTGATCTTTCACCTTGCTGTAGGCACATTCCACAACGAGTCGTTCTCTGGGCTTGGATACAATAAAAGCTGTTTTTGGACTAAAAAGGACGTTTTTGGTTCTGAAACTTACAGGATATTCTTATAGTACGATGACCTCTTATATGTCAAAAGCTCAAAGAATATTTGATTTCTCAGTTCATGACCTATTTAGCCTTTAAACAGTCAGAGGTGGGTAGTAATGAAGTACATTTACTTTGTTACATTTACTTGAGTATTTTTTTTGTACTTTTAAAAGCCATGTTGTTTTCATTATAATTTAATGTAGCCTATATGACAGACAGTTGCACTTCACTGTATTTTCCTTTTTGAAGGGATTCCAATCATATTTCAAGCTATTCAAAACCACCATGGCGAACAGTGCATATCTGAAGTTTCTCAACTGAAGGAAATAATACATTATTTATCAGCTTTAATATATCGGTCAGATTTTCTTACTGGGCCGATAACATTAAAAATGAATATATATCGGCCGATACCGATATGGTGCCTGATATATTGTGCATCCCTACTTCTACTTTGAGTAAATAGTTCTATGAGTACTTGTACTTTTACTTGCGTACAGGTTTTGGATACCTCTCCGCCGAACTCACACCATCGAGCATGAAGCTGACATGTGCCAGAGTCACAGTGTCAGGAAACGCATCAACTTGAAGCAAAAAGTCTCCATTTGCTCTCCATTTAATCTCATCGCTGTCTAGGAGAAACAATTGAGATCTCATTTGTGATTTTTTTCATTCCTGCAGGCGCATGTGTTTTTAGCAGATAAACCAGAGCCGTCACAACTCCAGGTTTTCCCCCTTCAGGCAGTCAGCTGAAATGAATCTTGATATGCCTCACTATAAAGACCTCTGTCTGTTCAAAAGCACAGTGAGCTCCCTTTCTGCCTACTATCTACATAGGCAGCTGCCTTCTAAGTGAACTTGAATGTAACTAAGGGAACCTTATAAGTGTCTGATTCGGAACACTTTACATTGAAACGCTCATAATTGATTCCAGTAGAGTTTGATATTTGCATGTTGCTAAGCTAATAACATGGTGCTCCAATAAACATAAAGATACGTTACATGCATATATATTATATTAACCAGTTTTTATTACACTGAGCTTTTCACATTCTTTCTGCGATCCTTGTTGCACAAAGTTACTTATTATCATGTATTTGGCCAAAATTATAGGTATCTTAGAAGGCAGCAAAATTATGTTTAATAATATTAAGCTACTTGTCAACCATAATTTTTTTCTCACCAGTGCCTTATTTACAGTATATCAAAGTTTCTGTTAATATTTGGAATTGGCTTTTATGTTTAGTAATTTTTATTATTTTTTCTTTTAGTTCATTGTGTAATTTTTGTTACTTTTTCTTAATATTACTATTTAGGTTTTTTTTCCAACTTTATTTTTTTTTATTTATTTTTTCCAGTTAGCAATTTAGTAAAGTAAGTTTCAACTTGGCCAAGGCAACATTAAAAATTTTCATTCATTCTCTAAAAAAATCAACTCCAGCTTTATTTCAATGAACACATTTATTTTATTATTATTATTATTTTTTTTTTTCAGTTAATGATAATAATAAACCTGGTACAGAGTGCACCTGGAATGCTGTTTAGGTAAGGGGCTCACTGCACTGTAAAAACAATATTTAAAAGATTTTAAGAGTTAATTGAAATACACATTGTTAACACAATGAAGATTGGTTTAATAAATAGAAACTCAAAAATATTGTTGTCAGCACTACATTAGTTAATCTAAGTTTATTTGACAAACGAAAAAAGTTGTGATAACAAATCATTAAAGTGTATTATATGATCAGTAAGTTATGACAACATATGTTTTTACATTGCTTTAACTTATGAAAATAAGTTAAGAAGTTTTCAACGTTTTATGTTATACCAGATTCAACTCATTTGTTAAGTCAGTTTAATGGAATTGAAGTTGAAATGACTTAAACATACAAGTTTGTATTTAAAAATTGAAGGCAGCAACTTTTTTTTTTTTTTTTTTTTTTGGGTTTTGCAACAAAGCCATTCCAGATAAAGTTTCAGGATATTTTTTATGGACAAACTTTTTTGTTGGAGGCACAAACAAAAAGTACCTGTGTTCTGTAGATCAATAAGCACATTAAAAACCATCAGCTGTGAACACTCAGTAGTTTCTTCAAGGACACTGGTGGGACACTCTGGTGTATTTTAAGAACTGTTTCCTCAAAAAGCCCTTTGCAGTGGAAATGCCTTGAGAAAAGGTGGGTTTTTTTTGGACAAAAACGTCTAAGAGTCTGTGAGTGTGTTCGTTGTTTGTGCAAGTGTGTCAGTGTGTGTGGTGATCTCCGGACATGAGACCTGCTCAGAATGGAGAGGAGGACGCAGAGACACAGTCCACCAATTACTGCCAAATGTCAGGGTTAAAGAAAACCCAGTGCTGGAGAGAGAGAGAGAGAGCCTTCATTTGTTCTGGAGAAAATGTCATACTCTGCCTGCTGGCCCTCAGGCGTGCCCTCGAAGAGAATAAGAGTGAAGGAGAGAACCAAGAAGTCTGGTAATGTCTTGGTCTCATTCAGATGTTTTGGGACAATATCAGCATAAATCCTTAGCATTTTTGAGGACTTTGCACCGATAAGTAACCGTACAACGGAGCCCTGCACATGACATGCAGACAAAAAATATATACATCGTGGTCACAAACTAAGAATTAAACGTTCTCTCGACAACAGACCAGCCTGACTAGATTGGGAGACCAGCTATAAAGCCAACTTTAGCTGGTTTCAGGTGTTCAGATGCCCTGAAAAAAAATATGTATACCGTGGCCACAAATGAACAAATCCCAGGTAGCCAAAATGGTTCGGCCCGATAATGGCCCAGATCCGGCATGCCAGAAGAAATGACTCGGCCCAGTTGCGGCTGCCAGAATCGGCCCAAATACACTGGCCTGGGTCTGGCTGCCAAAACTGCCGGCATTGGGCCACAATCACACCGACAAGAATTGAACACTTATATGGTACTGGGCCGAGCCTGGGTCCTGAAACTAAGCCGACACTGGGCCACAATTGGCTCGGTTGCACTGGCTACCTGGGATAGTTCCCACGATGTCAGTCTGTTTTACTAATTTGTTCCCTTGTTTTATGTACATTGTATACGATACAGGGCCGGTGTAAACATCGCTCGGGACAGTTGATGCAGTTGACAGGGTTGCCAGGTCTGTGCAACAAAAGCCCAACGGCCGGTCTTTTTCTCAGTCGGCGGCCGAATTCTCCACAGAATTTGTACGTCTGGGAGGTGTTTTGGGGGTGTTGGAGTGCCGCAATCGTATGTACGGGGGTCAACCCATGGTAAAAAATCTTTAAACTTAGGCCCCGTACACATGAAGAGGCGTTTAGCTGTATACGTACAAATTCTGTATCGTATCAGCATTTCATCCAGACGGATCTGGCGTTTTGGGAGCCTGAAACCGACACCCTTGCGTCTTCGTGTGTACAGCCAATCCGTATATTCTGTGTCATCACACCACATCTCGCGCATGCTCCAACTCTTCTTCTAGGTTTTTAGTGTATCTCTGTGGCAGAATTACAGCGCCACACACTGGTCTGGCATGTATACTACATTGTTTTGAGTCGGTTTCAGCGGTTTCGTGTATACGTTACTCTTTCATGCCTTCTTGTGCTTGAACGGACAACATTTCATCAAAGGATGTTTCGCTGAGTATCCTAGTAAACATAGTCTGTTACATCTTAAGTGAACATAAACAGTTGAGAAATAAAACACATGTGACAGCAGCCTAATAATCATGCTGTCTTTGTTTTAATGTTAATCAAACAACAAAAGACAAAGAAAAAAATCACTCACTGGTCTTGACTGAATACCTTTTGTAACTTTAATAAGGATTAATGCATATTTAATTTATACAGTGAAGACTATGCAGTGCTACTTAACATTGGATTATTTGGTTTGTCTACCCGAATTACTGTTAGACTCACCTGAAAAACATGAAAAGCAGCGTTTATTTTAACTGTATGTTTGTTCTACTGTATTTGTGCTATTGCTCGTAATTTGATTCTTATTTTATTACTGACAGTTTAATTAAATTTATTTGAGTTAGACTTGTAGTTTTGGGTGTCACACCCTTATTTATTAAGGTTATGGGTCAAAAACAATGAAGACAATAACTTTATTACTTTTATTTTATTTTTTTGGTGGGGCCAATGTTGACACAGCAAGTTGGGTCAGTAGAAAGAATCCTTATCAATGAGCCCTGAAGTGTTCTCATGATTTACTTAAAACGAGGAAATGAATTAGTAAAACATCCTGACGCATTAGTAACAATTTGTTAAGTTGTGGCCACAATATACATCTTTTTTTATAGCCTAAGTTGGCTTGCTGGTTATAGCTGGTCTCCCAATCTGGTCAGTCTGGTCTGTTGCCTGGTTTTAAAGTGGTTTTGAAGACTTTTTAGCTAGGAGTCCAGCTAGACCAACTTGGCCAGACTGGGAGACCAATTTAAACCAGCTAAGACCAGCAAGCCAGCTTATATCTAAACTACAGTATTGCTCAAAGGTTTACCTTGCAGAATCTGTGAAAAGGTGAATAACTGTAACTAAATAAGAGGGATCATACAAAATGCATGTTGTTTTATATTTAGTGCTGTCCTGAATAAGATACTTTACATAAAAATATAGTCCACAAGACAAAAAAAAAAAAACAGAATTTATAAAAATTACCCCGTTCAAAAGTTTACGAACCATTGATTCTCAATACTGTGTTGTTCCCTGGATGATCCACAGCTGTTTTTTTGTTTTGTGATGGTTGTTCGTGAGTCCCTTGTTTGTCCTGAGCAGTTAAACTGCCCAACGTTCTTCAGAAAAATCAGAAAATCCTTCAGTTTTCCAGCATCTTCTGCATATTTGAACCCTCTCCAGCAGTAACTGTATGATTTTGAGATCCATCTTTTCATTGAGAGCCTCAAACATAACTATTAAAAAAGGTTCAAACATTCACTGATGCTCCAGAAGCAAACACAATGCGAACCGGATGAAGGATGATTTTTTTCATTTAGTAATGCCCTTCAGAAGCAACAGAAAATACATAAATGTTTCCCGGAAGACTAAAAGTACAATTCACCTTGATCTTCACCTTGAACTCCAAACAAACTTTGTTTCGGCCTGGTATATTGGGGCCTTCAGACACTAAAAAACTGTGAGAAAGTGAGACCGAAAAGAAACACTCATGCAGGTGGTTGGTAGTGTCTGCAGACGAGCACTTTACGATGTGTTTTATGGACTCCCAGGCCGTCCACAGCTCTGCCCCAGTCAATGCTCTTGTGTCGGGGCCAGAGGTGCAGGGATAACAGCCCCCTTCTGGAGCCTGACGTGCAAACTTAAAATAAAACATGCTTTACAGGGCACTCTAATTCAATGAACGGGTTGAGAGAGAGAGAGAGAGAGAGAGAGAGAGAGAGAGAGAGAGAGAGAGAGAGAGAGAGAGAGAGAGAGAGAGAGAGAGAGAGAGAGAGAGAGAGAGAGAGAGAGAGAGAGAGAGAAAGAGAGAGAGAGAGAGGACACCAGGTGCTCATTTATCTTCAGTAATTTGTTTATGGCAAGTGGAGTCTGGCTGGATTTGAGGGTGGGCCTTGCAAACACACATCATTGAGTGTGTGTGTGTGTGTGTGTGTGTGTGTGTGTGTGTGTGTGTGTGTGTGTGTGTGTGTGTGTGTGTGTGTGTGTGTGTGTGTGTGTGTAACTGGAGGGAATCGTGAACCTGGAAATGTCTCCGTTTTTGGAGCAGATGAGATTGGGCTGCTGTCCCTGCTGGGAAATCCAGCTAAAGCCAGATCAAGGTGGAAGGTGGTTTTACATGGTTTGTAGCTGCTCATTAGCTGGTCTAAGCTATTTAGGCGGTTAAAGGGATAGTTCAAGCAAAAAACGAGTATTCTGTCATCATTTACTCAACCGTTCAGTCTGTTTTCACAGCAAAATGAGACAATGCTCTTTTCCATACAATGAAAGTGGATGAGGCACTGATGAGAGTGGTTGTCTAGCACCATAAAAGGACAAAAGTGTCCATTTGATTTATGCACTATATTCTGAAGTTTTATGATAGCTTTGAGCTAACTTTAAGTCATTATTTACGAAAAAATAATTTGGGTCACCTTTCACTTTCAGTGTATGGAAATGAGCAGCTTGGATGTTCTGCTATAAATGTATGAAGTTGAGTTAATGATGAAACAATCTTCGTTTTTGGGTGAACTATTTTTTTTTTTTTATAAGGGTTACCAGATGGTGGACTTTGTTTGTTTTTGACCCATAACCAGCTCTACCAGGTCAAAACTAAGACAATAACTTCATTACTTTGTGTTTTTGTGGTGGGGCCAATTTTGACAGGGCAAGTCGGGCCAGTAGAAGAAATCCAAATCGTTGAGCCCTGATTTACTTAAAACGAGGGAACATTTTGTTAATTTGTGGCCAAAATTAGAGTTGTTCCGATTCCGATACTAGTATCGGAAATATCACCGATACCACAACAAATTCTGGCATCGGTATTGGCAAGTACTTGAACCCATGTACCGATCCGATACCATTTTCTTAAACAAGATCTTGTTATTATGTCCGCGAGCTTTGCCTTACCGCTCACTGCACGGCTCTTCTTCGCTGCTCAGGATGCATTGCAAACACAGGAAGTTGTGCTGTGTTGCCAAAAGCAACCACTGTTTAGAGCAGTGAGGAAGAAGAAATGTTTAGCAGAAAAGAAACTGCTAAACTGTTTAGCAGTATTTCAGACTGGACCAACCAGCCAGTAAAACGGTGACTAGGGATGTCACAAGTACCGGTGCTCCGGTACCAAGTCGTTACTGAAATTTAAAAAATGCGACGATACCAGCATTTCTGTAGTACCGGTAGTACGACTCCCAAGTATATCCGGTACCCGCAGCTGTGTTCAGTTGCTTCCGTGTTTAGCTCAGGGCTCCAGACTGTAGCCGAATATATATACTAGTGTCTGTGAATATTAAACTGCAAAATACTATTTAAATATTACTCCTGCAAATTCTGCCTCTCTGTGTGGATGATGGGCGCCGATGCGCAGGCGCGTGCGACACTCGCTCGCTGTCTTTGTAGTCTCTGCCGTGTGTCGCTATATGAGGACACGAACGCATAAACCGTCACTTCATGAGCATTTACCGTTTCATTTGAGAAAACTGTCATATCATGAACACAGACACTCAAAGGTCTTCACGGCAACCCGTCAAAATAAAAGCTCGGTTTAACGTGAAGAAATTGATGTTGTGAAATTGATATGTATCTCTCTATAATAATAATACACCTCTACTAATAATAATAATTATGCTTAGATGGTTGCTTATTTTTCTCGTTTTGTTGTAAAGATATTTTCTGATTAATATATAATTTTTTATATTCCTAGATTTATTTGTTGCACTGTTTTTTATGCAGTTACATTGTAAAACTAAAATACCTTTTTCAGTTTGCAGTGTTAGATTTGTGGCTGCATTTGAAGAGGAATAAATAATATTGCTGTCAAATGCATGTCAGATAATAAAAATAGTGTAATAAATACAGTAGTTCACTGTATGTATTTGTTCATGTTTTATTAAGGGATAAGTCTGAAGCACACCATAAAATTATTCTAGCAATTCATACAGGGCTATTAGAATATACAGATACACACCCAGGTATCGGATCAGTACTCGGTATCGGCCGATACCCTGAGCCCAGGTATCGGAATCGGTATCAGGAAGGAAAAAGGGTATCGGAACATCTCTAGCCAACATATACATATTTTGTTTATATCTGAACATCTGAAACCAGCCTAAGTTAGCTTGCTGGTTATTGCTGGCCTCCCAGTCTGGTCTGTTGCCTGGTTTTAAAGTGGTTTTGAAGACTTTTTAGCTAAGAGTCCAGTTAGACCAACTTGGCAAGGTTGGGAGACCAATTCAAACCAGCTAAGACCAGTAAGCCAGATTATATCTAAACTATATTTAATTAGGGCTAGTTAAGCCTATAATTAGGGCTGGTAAACCATCAACAAACCAGCTTCCATGTTCCAAAAACCCACTTGAACATCTTAAACTGGCAATTCATGGGATTCACTCCCACATTTAATTTCATTGCTGTGTGCATGTGACCGCTGTGTCAATATCTTTAGGACATGTGTTTAATTAGGTGCACATACCTGACCAGCACATAATGAGTTTCTCACTTTTCATTAAAATCTCAAATTCCTCAGTTAAAGTTTCAGACGAGACCTCAACTTTTTAATTAAATCTGGCACGATTCTGTTGTCTTATTTAGTAAAATAAGGACAATATGGAGAGGGCTGGCTGTGATTGAGATGTCAGCCTAGATAATGATGTCAGAGACCAACTGTTTCCTGTTCTGAGCAGGATGACTACATCTGCCTGAGACTTGACTGAACGTGCATGTTTTCAGGCCATATTTTCTTCATTTGGGGTTTCACAGGACCACATGAATCCACTAAAGACAGACTAGAACTTTATTTCACAAAATCTGGTCTGTGGGGCAGGTCGTGTAGGATATCCAACATGTTTTATTCTTAAAGGGCACCTATTATGCAAAATTAATTTTTATGTGGTGTTTGAACATAAATGTGTCGTCAGAGTATGTACACAGCCACCCTATAATGGTAAAAATCCAGCTACTCCTTTTTTTAATCCCCATAAATCATAAGCAGTGTCTCAGAACAAGCTGTTTTGAGATTCTAGCAGTGTGACGTCACATATGTTTAGGCCCCACCCCCATGCTTGCTGACAGACTCCGCCCTACTCGCTTAGCTCCACCCCTCAGTGAGCTGTACCCAGTCTGCCATGTTTATCTCCTCACCAGAGCAATTAATAGCAGCATTCAAGTAAGAAATATATTCTTATTAAAGCTGCTAAAGTTATTCATCTTTTGTTGTTTGATTCATATTAACATCATATTCAGCAGTAGGTGCCGTATATAAAGCTGCTGTCGCTTTAATACACAGATCTAATAAACACATGTGATTTCTTTCCCTGCTGTTTATGTTCACAGACATAACCGACTGTGTTTATGTGAACGCTGTGTGTTTTTGACATAACCTTGTGTTTTTGACCGTTTAAGCGCAATAAGACGTGAAAGAGAACTTTTAATACTCACGGGACACACTGTCTGACATCCAGCTTTCTGTGCGCACTCAGAAAACCATAAATCAGAAGTTTAGACTGATATGCAGATAATAACGTTCATGATGATGAAGAACTGCAATGTCACGTGAGTGTGACCGCCATAGAGATGATCATCAAAACCAAACATATGTTTCAGTTTTTGGGTATCCGAGGCATGAGCTGTACAGGCTCCGCCCTCTTCTGGAAAAGCATTTGCATTTTAAAGAGACATGCACGAAAACAGCATGTTTTCCTTCTACTCAAAAATGGGCTTCTTAATCACAAAGAAATTACACTGTGGTGGAAATGCTCATGATGTATTAAAATATTTAAAAATGACAGAATTCTCTTGTGATGCATGTAGTATATGCATTGTTAGTGAACAAATTAAATTAAATGAGAGTGTGCAGTTTAGTTTCTAAAAGTGCCCTTAAGCTGAATGAATGAATGTGTGTGTGTGTGTGTGTGTGTGTGTGTGTGTGTGTGTGTGTGTGTGTGTGTGTGTGTGTGTGTGTGTGTGTGTGTGTGTGTGTATGTATGTGTGTGTTTGCCTGCTCAACAGATCGTTCCTAAATAGCTTCTTCTTCCCGCTGAACTTTGGTATCTCTCCTTCCATGGTTATCGCTGTTCTCCCTCCGTGCCGTCGTTCCACTCGTCCCCACAGGGCAGGAGAGTAGGCCGGCAGTTGTTTATCTGTTGTCCTTCATCTTTATGGCTTTATCAGGGAACAACAGAGTGAGACAGTGAGAGATAGAGAGAGAAATTACAGGAGTAGATTATGGCAAATTGCTAAATGAATAGAGTATTGCGCTGAGAGGAAGAGTGACGGGATGGAGAAAAAGATGGACACAGGGAACGAGCAAACGTGGAGATATGAAAGATACAGAGGGAGACTGAGAGCGTGAGTCTACAGGAGATGACCATGAGCCAAACCCGAGCGTTTATGAAGATGACAGAAGAGAGGCTGTCTGACCTTTAAGCCTTCATTAATCACAGCGCTAATGGGCAAACTGACTACGAAAGGGCCATTCACACTCACAGCGATTTACAGAGACAAAATCACCAGAAGTCACTCATTTTCAGTGAGAGTTCAGCGAGACATTTTAACTGACATAAGCAACACAGACCGCTGGCAGTGCAGAGTTAAGCAGAATTTAACTTCTCTATCAATCTGTCCATCTGTCATCTATCTATCTGTCCATCCATCTGTCCATCCATCTATCCATCCATCCATCCATCCATCCATCCATCCATCCATCCATCCATCCATCCATCCATCCATCCATCCATCTCCATCTATCTATCTATCTATCTATCTATCTATCTATCTATCTATCTATCTATCTATCTATCTATCTATCTATCTATCTATCTATCTATCTATCTATCTATCTATCTATCATCATCCATCTGTCTTTGTCTATCCATCCATTCATCCATCCATCCATTGTTGTCTGTCCGTCAGTCTATCTATCTATCTATCTATCTATCTCTATCTATCTATCTATCTATCTATCTATCTATCTATCTATCTATCTATCTATCTATCTATCTATCTATCTATCTATCTATCTATCTATCTATCTGTCTGTCTGTCTGTCTGTCTATCTGTCTATCTATCTATCTCTATCTATCTATCTATCTATCTATCTATCTATCTATCTATCTATCTATCTATCTATCTATCTATCTATCTATCTATCTATCCGTCCATCTGTCTTTGTCCGTCTGTCCATCCATCCATCCATCCATCCATCCATCAGCTATTCCATCCATCCATCCATCCATTCATCTGTCTTCTATCTATCTATCTATCTATCTATCTATCTATCTATCTATCTATCTATCTATCTATCTATCTATCTATCTATCTATCTATCTATCTATCTATCCGTCCATCTGTCTTTGTCCGTCTGTCCATCCATCCATCCATCCATCCATCCATCCATCCATCCATCCATCCATCCATCCATCCATCCATCCATCCATCCATCCATTCATCTGTCTTTGTCTATCTATCTATCTATCTATCTATCTATCTATCTATCTATCTATCTATCTATCTATCTATCTATCTATCTATCTATCTATCTATCTATCTATCTATCTATCTATTTGTCTGTCCATCTATCAGTCTGTCTATCTATCTATCTGTCTGTCTGTCCATCTATCAGTCTGTCTATCTATCTGTCTATCCATCCGTCCATCCATCTTTGACTCCGTCCGTCCGTCCGTCCGTCCGTCCGTCCGTCCGTCCGTCCGTCCATCCATCTAACATTCTTCTATGATATTCTGCTCAAAGCCCAGTTTAGCTTCAGTGTAGTGATTAATTAGTGATTCATTTGATCATTTCCAGAAAGTCTGCACACACTTTGTTGTTGTTGTTATATTTAGTTGCATACAGCGGTCTATCCCTCATGTGTTTGGTTGGGTGATGTACTGTAAATTGGGCTGTATAACTAACTCAGGAGACGCTTGACTGTAGTTTATCCACTTTAAATTATGAGTAGCTTGTGCCATGACGAGTAGCTTCCCCAACACTGATCAGCAGAAGCACAAAAGCAACATAATGAAAGCTTTTCAAAAGCATGACATAATAGAGAAGATATGACACAGAGAGTTAGCGCCTTTTGTGTGTGATGACGGGTGCGATTGTTTCCGTTTAATAGTCTGATCATCTCACGAATGAGTCTTAAGCCTCGGTTGACATTTTCACTGATTCGTCTGGGAAGTAAAGCGAGAGACTGAGGTTTTCAGTTTCTCAGGTCAGGCAATATAAATCTCTCTTTAGGCCGAGGCTAAAGCTTTTTATCTACACCAAAGCACACTGAGTGTATGTGTGAAGCTGTCTGCTCTGTTTGCCTGCTGCTGGACATTTGATCCTGTATTATTGGATGAGGAGAATGGCAGAAGAAAGAACCACTGACCCACACCCACATGTGACCCGTATACCACAGTCCTCACACCGACTGATGGAAGAAATGTGTCGAAAGACACCGAGATCATTCAGGAGAGCTGATCTAGGAACAGTTAAAGGGCTCATATCAAAAGGAATTACATTTTCCTTGATCTTTTGAGAACATACTTTAACTTAACTTTTTTTCCTAGTCCAAAAAGAGCATTGGGACCAACTTAGCACACAAACTGCATTTCTGCTGCACGGCAACTCATATTTATACAGAATATAAGGTGATTTATCAGTTATATCGTTCAGTTTTTCCTTTGATAACAGCCATACATTATACAATAGTTTTCAGGAGCGAGTTATTACAAACTTTCTCATCATGAAATCTAATTTACATGAGGAGGAGAATCACATTTATATCCAAATGATAATTAATCCACACAAAATGGAACCCAAATAAAATCCTTAAAATCTCATTTAAAACATTACACAGAAGCGGTTTCTCTTTTAGATCAAGTCTATTTAATAACTGCCCTGAATGCAGGATGTTTAGCAGGAAGTGACGGATCTCTTGGTGTGTTTTTGTTATAGTACATCAGCCGTTTCATTTACTGCCGCCCAGCGCTGCTGTAGTTCCATAATTTCCATGTGCTCCCTCCCATATCGCTCTCTCTCACACACACCCAGCATTAAAGCTGTCAGTCAAATGCTGGTACGATCACACATGGGATGTTAGGGTCACGTGACTAGCCGGGGAACAGATTAAATTACCGTGTCCATGACAACCAGCCAATAGAACCAAGCAGGCGCATCACGTTCCAGAACGGCCACAAGAGGAAACAAGTTTTAAAGGGCCAAATTAAAAATATTTGAGATATTCAGACCCCTTCTGTCTTGGAATTAATTAATATTCCTGTGAGCCCGCAGCACGGGTCTAATTATTTCATTTAGGTGTTTTAATTTAAGATTACACTCATTTAATAACCACCACAGTGGTCAGAGATGCGGCGGACGGTTACGTAACGCTCTGGATCTGCCAGTTCTGTCACATGAATTGCGTTTGTTTTCGTCCTGAGGAAAAACCCTGTGGCCGCTCACGGTCCAGTGTTCCGGTTCAGTGATTCGTGCATCAGATGGTCCTATTAAACTTGATAACAGAGGGACAATGGGCACACGTACACAACCAATGCATGTCATTGAATAGGTCAAAGCAGTGGCCTATTTGTCTGATTCTGTTCTTGACGCTGTGCGAAGGTGTCAAAATGCATCCTGGGTGATGTAGATAACATGAATATTTTCTTTTGCATGGTATGTATTATGATTAGTTTAGCTCATACTTAGGGTTAGGGATTGAAACAAACCTCCAACACTAGTATAATTTAGATCTGAATACGCTTCTGTTCAAAAGTTTGGGGTTGGTATGATTTTGTTTTGTTTTTGAAAGGAGTCTCTTATGCTCATTTTTTTGATCAAACATCAGTAATATTGTGGAATATTATTACAATTTAAAGGCACAATATGTAAAATTTTTGGATTAAAATATCCAAAACCACTAGAACATTGTTATATGTTTTGTTGACTTGTGTACTTGCATTATCCCAAATGTTTCCAAAAATGTTTAAATCCAGAGAAATAAGATATTTTAACCAGTTTTTATTTTGTAGAAACCATGGAAACGCCAAAGACGCTTTAATATATTATGTGTTTATTAGACAGGTGAACAACTGTTTGGATCATTCATCAACAGAAAACTAATCATTGTTCTACAGCTCAACACAGTTAGTCTTATTGTTTAAATCTCGTTTTCTTGATTTACCTCAAGTACCATGTTTTACCATGCCTAATAGCGATCTACACTATATTTCCAAAAGTTTTGGTCTGCCTTTACATGCACATGAACTTAATCTGACATCCCATTCTTAATCTGTAAGGTTTAATATGGAGTTGGCCCACCCGTAGCAGCTATAACTGCTTCAGCTCTTCTGGGAAGGCTTTCCACAAGGTTTAGGAGTGCGTTTATGGGAATTTATGACCATTCTTCTAGAAGCGCATTTGGCACTGATGTTGGATGAGAAGGCTTATCTCGCAGTCTCCGCTCTAATTCATCCCAAAGGTGTTCTATCGGGTTGAGGTCAGGACTCTGTGCAGGCCAGTCCTCCACACCAAACTCGCTCATCCATGTCTTTATGGACCGCCGCTTTGTGCACTGGTGCACAGTCATGTTGGAACAGGAAGGGGCCATCCCTAAACTGTTCCCACAAAGTGGGGAGCATGAAATTGTTCAAAATGTCTTGGTATGCTTAAGTATTAAGAGTTCCTTTCACTGGAACTAAGGGGCCAAGCCCAACCCCTGAAAAACAACCCCACACCATAATCCCCCTCCACCAAACTTTACACTTGGCACAATGCAGTCAGGCAAGTATTGTTCTCCTGGCAACCACCAAACCCAGACTCGTCCATTGGATTGCCAGACAGAGAAGCATGATTGGTCAGAGAACACGTCTCCACTGCTCTAGAGTCCAGTGGCGGCGTGCTTTACACCACTGCATCCCACGCTTTGCATTGCACTTGGTGATGTAAGTCTTGGATGAGCTGCTCGGCCATGGAAACCATTCCATGAAGCTCTCTACGCACTGTTCTTGAGCTCATCTGAAGGCCACATGAAGTTTGGAGGTCTGTAGCTATTGAGTCTGCAGAAAGTTGGTGACTTCTGCGCACTGTGACCCTCAGCATGCGCTGACACCGCTCTGTGATTTTACATGGCCTATCACTTCGTGGCTGAGTTGCTGTTGTTCCCAATTGCTTCCACTTTGTGGAAGTTGAGCGTGGAATATTTAGTAGTGAGTTCCATTTCAGGAATGGAATTATTGCACAGGTGGCAACCTATTATGTTACCACGCTTGAGTTCACTGAGCTCCTGAGAGCGACCCATTCTTTCACTAATGTTTGTAGAAGCGTCTGCATGCCTAGTGCTTGATTTATACACCTGTGGCCATGGAAGTGATTGAACACCTGAATACAATGATTTGGAGCGGTGTCCCAATACTTTTGGCAACATAGTGTAGCTCACTGCAGTGTGCAACAAGTCTCTCATAGTAGCCGCAGAGTGAACGATTCGAGTTGCGAGTTGCATTGTAACATAACTTAAAACACACTCAAATGTCTAATATGATAAAACAGCCATGCGTTACCCCACATACTTGTGACCTGAAAAAGCGGAAGAGCTCGTCTGCGGCATAATTAAAACTCCGTGAAATCAAGGCATCATCAAGCTACACCTTTTTTTGGTTTGAATAAGCGAACTCTAGTGGCAAAAAATTACATATTGTGCCTTTAAAATAACTTTTCTATTTGATTATAATTTTGTTTTCTATTTGATTTATAATTTCATTTTTTCCTTTAATGGCAAAGCAGTTTTTTAAGCAGTTTTCAACATGTCTAGGAGGATTGAGAGGAAACTGTGGCTTTACCGAGCTCAACGGCTCTGGACGAGCTGTGATTGGCTAAACGCTATTGGCTGTTTTAAAAAAGGGGAGGAGCTGCTCGATATGTCCCGCCCTGTCTTCCTGTTTCAGTGGAAATTACTTCAACACATTGAATAATGCTGCGTGTTTCACTGCACTTCAGTGGGCCTTTAAGTATTTAAGTGTCAACATCCCAACAGTGTTGATGGAGGGACGCTATAAAATCACATTTAGAGACTTGGGCCAGCAAACACCTGCCTAGACGAGCACAATCTAGTTTATTATTGTTTTATTTTTGGCCTTTTTATGTTTAAGTGCCACAAGTGCTGCAGCTCAATAAGTTGAGCGTGTGCACTAACCGCTTTGAATATTTAAGAGGAACAAGCAGATTACATAAGAGCGTCACTGCTAAGTGCTCTGGATGCTTAGCAGAGAGGCGAACATCTCGTTTTCAGCTCCAGACTACAGATGGACTGTTTCACCTTCTTACACAGATCTCTCGCTCTCTTTCTCTCTGTAAGTGTAATTTGCTTCATTATCAAATCCCTTAGTCAGATCAAGTGAATCAGCACAGCAAATTGAAATATCATATGACCCACAAATGACCGAGAGAAATAGGGATGGAGCTTCAAGATTTTTTAGTGCTCATATCATACATTTATTTATTATCTGCTTATAACTTTTCTTTTTTCTTTCCTTTCTTTTTTAAATTGGCTGAAACATAACAGTTTATTATGACGATTTTTTGTGTGTAATTGTAAGGATTTAGCCATAGCACTTAAGCATAGAAGCAAATTGGGCCCATTTTGGAAGGATTTAAAAGCCAAAATATGAAACTAAGTTTATAAAAGCACTTAGATTAATCATTCTGCTCAAACAGGTGTAGTATTTGAACTGTAAAGTTTAAGGTTTAGGCATAAGTTCTCATGTAAACAGACATGAGATATCAAAAAATATATCTTTCTGTCCAAGATGTATTTCAGATAATCCGATCAGGCATTACATTATGACAGGTGAAGTGAATAACACTGATGATCTCTCCATCACGGCTCCTGTTAGTGGGTGGGATATATTAGGCAGCAAGTGAACATTTTGTCCTTAGAGTTGATGTGTTAGAAGCAGGAAAAATGGGCAAGCGTAAGGATTTGAGTGAGTTTGACAAGGGCCAGATTGTGATGGCTAGACGACTGGGTCAGAGCATCTCCAGAACTGCAGCTCTTGTGGGGTGTTCCCGGTCTGCAGTGGTCAGGATCTATCAAAAGTGCTCCAAGGAAGGAACAGTGGTGAACCGGCCACAGGGTCATGGGCGGCCAAGGCTCATTGATGCACGTGGGGAGCGAAGGCTGGCCCGTGTGGTCTAATCAAACAGACGAGCTACTGGAGCTCAAACTGCTCAAGAAGTTAATGCTGGTTCTGATAGAAAGGTGTCAGAATACACAGTGATCACAGTTTGTTGTGTATGGGGCGGCATAGCCGCTGACCAGTCAGGGTGCCCATGCTGACCCCTGTCCACCGCCGAAAGCGCCAACAGTGGCACGTGAGCATCAGAACTGGACCACGGAGCAATGGAAGAAGGTGGCCTGGTCTGATGAATCACGTTTTCTTTTACATCACATGGATGGCCGGGTGTGTGTGCGTCTCTTCCCTGGGGAACACATGGCACCAGGATGCACTATGGGAAGAAGGCAAGCCGGCGGAGGCAGTGTGATGCTTTGGGCAATGTTCTGCTGGGAAACCTTGGGTCCTGCCATCCATGTGGATGTTCCTTTGACACGTACCACCTACCTAAGCATTGTTGCAGACCATGTACAGCCTTTCATGGAAACGGTATTCCCTGGTGGCTGTGGCTCTTCCAGCAGGATAATGCTCCTGACACAAAGCACAAATGCTTCAGGAATGGTTTGAGGAGCACAACAACGAGTTTGAGGTGTTGACTTGGCCTCCAAATTCCCCAGATCTCAATCCAATCGAGCATCTGTGGGATGTGCTGCACAAACAAGCCCGATCCATGGAGGCCCCACCTCGCAACTTACAGGACTTAAAGGAGCTGCTGCTAACATCTTGGTGTCAGATACCACAGCACACCTTCAGGGGTCTAGTGGAGTCCATGCCTCGATGGGTCAGGGCTGGTTTGGCAGCAAAAGGGGGACCAACACAATATTAGGTCATAATTGTTTGCCTGATCGGTGTATACTTATATGCCATATGGAATTTATGTATTTAAACCCTGAGTAACCAAGTGTCTCACTGTAACCCAGATTTTGGCTTCTTTTTTTTTTCTTTTTTTAAATGAGGGATGTTGACTTTTTTTTATCATCTTGTTTTGTCCATTGTGAGTGACAAACTTAGTAAGCAGTATGAAGTTATATAAAGCACAGTTTGCATTAAAATGCACTGAGCGCAAGATGATGATAGAATGAATAACAGTACTGTACGACACCTGCTGACACTCCTATTTCAGTGACGCTAATTCAGTTACATGACATAAAACGTGACTGTATGCAGCGACACACACATGATCGTCGTGTCAGAGTTCAAAACATCCTCGACCGCTGTCAGAGTTCCTCAACGGGAACATCTACGCTCCCATCAGATCCGCTCACCTCTCACGCAGGAGTGCGGCGGAAACCGTCGGGTCAGAGTCCAGTGACAAACTGCCTTCATGAAGCTGTAACATGTCACCACGGTTTAGTGTCGCCCGCTCGCTGCCTACCCACAATCCCCAGCGGCCACAACACTGACGCCATCAGTTCACATACTGTAGATCTTTAGTGACGTCCATGATGGTTATAATAATATTTAATAATAATATTTTGATCAGGGCTGCACGGTAAGGGTTAAATGTGATTGTTTTGCTCCAAAATTGTAATCACGATTATTGTCAGTTTAGACATTTCTTTTATTGCACAACTCAACAGAGCGTCAATTACCTAATCTAGTTTCCTGATGGTTTATATTTATCATATAGATTAATGAACACATTTTTTTACATTATAAAAACTAACTAAACCAGTGAAAGTCCTAAAATTAACTCCAACAATTCCAAATTATTAACAATTTTCTATTAAAACACAACCCAAATAAATGTGCATTGTGCCATAGAGCGTGCATTTGTTCAGCATCCACAGTTGCAAACAGTGTAGTTGAGATTGATGTTTAGATTTATTACATCACTGAGATTTGCTCGCAGATTTCTGCCAGGTTCAGTCTACACTAAATCAGCACGATCTGTTTGACGTAGGTTGTTGTTGTGATTCGTGAATGGGCATCGGGAAGCAAGAATCGGTCTTTCATCTCTTATAGTGTCATACTGGACGACAACCGGCGCTGACGTCATGACAGAAAGACTAGCATGTTTCATTTTTTCCGGTCCTCCATGACGGATTTTGTCACATCTGTGTGTTTGACCAATAGGAGCACAGAAGCTTTCAAACATGCCGAAACGAAAGAGAGACGATGGTATTGGTGCTGCTAGGTGGGATTATGCAATAGAGGAAAGGTTCTTGGTGCTATGACAAAAATACTCCCGCCTTTATGTTTCCTCGAGAGACTATCATGACAGAGGGAAAAAAGATAAATGTTGGTGAACGAGTGGGGTAAAATGAGCCATGTCTTACTTATGTGGTCCTCAAGATAAGAGAAAATGAGGCAGAAGTACAGTGAAAGTATCTAAAGTAATTTCCTATCATTTTAAATGATCAGAATGCATCTATGACAAAGGGCTCTAAAAATATGGCTTCTTATAAAAAAGTGATCCTGTGGCTCAATTTACCCCACATTAGGGGTAAGTTGATCAGAATCAGTGGGTAAATTGCACCGTCTAGGTGTAAACTGACCATCTATCACCAGTGAGAGCACCCATGAGGGCACTCATTGTTTACACCTGTGTCTCATTTACATTTACGCATTTGGCAGACGCGTTTATCCAAAGCGACCTCCATTGTATTCAAGGTACACATTTTTACATTTATTTGTCAGTTCTTGCTTTCCCTGACCTTGGCGTTGCTAGCGCCACGCTCTTATTGTTTGAGCTACAGGAAACCTGTACCTCATTACCTCTGCCTATATCTAGCCTGTTCACCCTGTCATTCACTGGGAGGTTTTGTATGTTCTTACACAGCATCTCTGAGCGTTTCTCTTGGTTCTTGGATTACCCTTTTTCCTCTGTCCCCTGCCTTGTTTGGATTGCCTGCCTGGATATTGACCTATTGCCTGTATTTTGGATTACATGTCTGGATTGTCCTGCCAATAAAAGCTGCATTTGGCTCTTCAACCTTTTAAGGCTCGGAGCGGTTCATAACAGAAAACCTCGCCATGAATCGCAGGGTGAACAGGCTAGATATAGGCAGAGGTAATGAGGTAAATGAGACACAGGTGTGAACAATGAGTGCTGCTGAGTCTGGGCAAAGGATTGTGGGTAATATAGTCTTTGATGGAATGCCAGTCTAGGGTGGAGTGCCCTCTGGTGGTAATCACGGGCACTCTCACTTTCCTTTTTACAAATAGTCATTTATTTTCTTAAAGCTAACTTAACCTAAAACCAACCAAATGAAGTTGAAATTTAAATATCTTAAATTGTTTGCATTTCTGAAACAATATATTAAACACCAAAGTTGTTCCCAAAAACAGACTAAACAGCGAGTTTGAGTAAAATTAAATAAATACTGAATTAAACATATGGCTCAAAATATATGGTCACATGACAATAAAAGTGAACGGTTGCCGAGATAAAGGGAGTGGGTCAGCATACTCACTGGCTCATCTTACCCCACTCTCCCCTACTGGAATTAGCATTAAGCGAATTAAGATAGATGATATCGAGAGACCAGACATAAAATAAAACACTATTCTTCTGGCCCGATCATTTCTTTAGCAAAGTCTCTTCCGTGTCTGGTCTAATTCGCAATTGTCCTCGTGTTTCTGCAGGACGGAAATTGCAAGTACATTTTCGGTCATCTTTGCAGGAATGTAATCTGAAGATTGTACACTTAGCAGGCACATATCAGTATAAACCGATATGCGTCACATGACATGCATTGTGCTTTTCTTAAATACCTCCGTTTTTACAGTCCACACTTCAGTGCGAAATCGCCTTTTCAAATGTGTCCACTTGGGAGAGCGTCTTCACAAAAAGCTCAGTGTTCGAGTGTGAACGGAAGGTCAAAACGTAGAGGAAGAGTGTATCTGGATTAGTGCACAATATGGAGATCCCTAAACTCCAGATTACATGTGTGCCAGTGTTTTCAGATCATCAAGCCTAAGTAAAAGAGATTAATAAAACACTGGGTAGAAAATGTGTCATTTTAAGCGAAAAGTTCTAATTGGGGGATTTAAACTCTTGACATTTGGCCACCAAATGTCAAATGAAACGTTCTCACGATAAATAACCAGTGGGAAAATATCTCAGACAATTAGGCTTAATTAATCGCGCATGATCATGATAGGATTAATTTTCGGTGTATGAAACCTCACTGAAGTTCCTCCCTAATCTGACAATAAGAAGTACTGAATCTAAACTGCAATCTAGACTTATTTACACACATCAACAACGGCTATTTTTGACTCGTCCAGTCATGGTGAGGTAATAAGGAGGAAGTATATTATTCCTAAAGAGTATAAAAGCAGTATGAAGCTGTTATCAGGAGCTTTAATGCAGCGCGCTGAGCTCCAACTATACTGCCAGTAAATCATTACGAGTCAATCAGGGAACTAATAGATGTTTGTGTGTGTGTGTGTGTGTGTGTGTGACTCTAATGCACTTGAGCTCTAATCATCTTCTCATACCTCTGATAAGACTAATACACTCAGGATCTCACGCAGAGTCTCACACACACACACACACACACACACACACACACACACACACTCAGAGGTGGATGTTCTCACTCATGTTTCATTCAGTGTGTAACGTTCATTTCTCCTAAAATGACATAAATATAGATGCAAGACGTCACTGTAAAGAGCTTTATGACTCACTTGATGTTAGGAGATTTTGATGAGAAATGTTTGAGTTCATATTGAGATTTCTGTCTTTTTGTTCTGAGCACAGTTTGAGATTGCTCATGAAAACTGGTCCTGGTCACATTTTATGCCAAAATCAAAAGAAAAATGATTAAATTTTACCTAAAGAAAATGAAGCCTATTTTAGGGCCATGCTTTGCCATTGTTACATTATTCATGATGATGAAATACATTTTCTTCCCCAAATTCTCATTATTTTTGCTTGATTCTTTCCAGCCATTCATTTTCCTCATTGGTGATGTTTTTTTTTTTTTTATTTATTATTATTTATTTTTTTATCAGCAAAATCTAAAACATAATTTACCTAAAAATGACTCATTATATTTAATTATTACTTTAAATTATATTATAATTTTTACTACTACTACTACTAATAATAATAATATTTATATAAAACAATAAATATTCATAAAATAATAATAATACTATTTAAATAATTTACCTAAAATTACATTACTTATGTAATTATTAAAATAAAATTATTTAATTAATAATTAGATTATTATTGTTTTATATTTGTATTATTAGAATTATTAAGATAATAATAACAACAATATAAAATATTAATATAATAATAATACTATTTAAATAATTTACTTAAAATGTGTTAAATTATATGTCATTATTAAATTAAATTATTATTATTTTATTACTATTACCTCTACTATTATTAATAAAACAATAAATAATATTTTATATTGTTATTATTATTATTAAAGTAATAATATAAACAATAAATATTCATAAAATAATAATACTATTTAAATAATTTACCTAAAATGGTTTAAATTATATTTAATTATTAAGTTATTATTATTGTATTACTACTACCACCACTACTACTATTAATAATACAATAAAACATTAAATATTATTGTTTTATATTTGTATTATTATAATAATAATAATAATATAAAACAATAAATATTCATAAAATAATAATAATAATAATAATATAAAACAATAAATATTCATAAAATAATAATAATAATAATAATATAAAACAATAAATATTCATAAAATAATAATAATAATAATATTTAAATAATTTACCTAAAATTACTTAAATTATATTTAATTATTAAATTAAGTTATTATTATTTTATTATTATTGCTACTACTACTATTAATAATGAAATAAAACAATAAATATTATTGTTTTATATTATTATTATAATTCAATTATAAATGATAAAATAATAATAATATAAAACAATATTTATTAATTTATAGTAATATGAATTTGGTGGAAATGTCATAAAAATAATGTCTCAAAGTTGAAAATATATTTAATATCTAAAATATTCTTTCTTCTGATTTTGAGGTGAATTATGAGCTGTGTATATTTGTGAGATTCGTCCTATAGTTGTCCAGAAGAAACAATTGCGATATTAAAAAGATCGTGTTTGCAGTGTTTATTTCCCGTGGGCTTTCCTCTTACGCTTTTACACGGTGAAGTTTGCCATTTCTTCCAATAAGCTGTGAGATTTTGGTTATTTCTGGTCTTTAGAGGGTGGAGCGAGCGAGTTATGGTCTGTTTTATACGGGCCGTCTGTGATTGGTGCAGATTCACGGTCTGTGAGGTTTCTGTAATATTACAGCGAGACTTCTTCTCAATACATCACAGATCACAATCGCATAAAGCGGACAGGCGGTGGTCCTCTGAGATGAGCGTTATCTTCAGACGGAAAACAATAACCAAACTTCTCCTTATCGCCCTCCGTCTGTCTCGTTCTGCTAACTGCACACTATTTAGATGAACAAATCCTGGGCTTCGGTTGTGTGTGTCCTTCACCGGGGACCGTTTCTCTCGTTTAGATTTCATCACCCGTATTCCTCTCCTGCCCGGAGGCGCAGACGTACCTTCATCCTTCCATCCCTCTCTTCGTCTCCCCGGGGTCAGCCGCGATTACACTGACACACACTCTGATAAAAGACTCAGATAATACTGTGTGTGAGAGTGTGTGTGTACTGGTAAACCCTACATTATTTGGACAAAATGTCCCCCCAAAGATTGCAATATCTGAAATCTTTGTCCTTGTGGGGACATTTTTTGGTCCCCATGAGGAAAAGAGCTTATAAATCATACGAAGTGATGTTTTTTGAAAATTAAAAATGCCTGTAGTTGTGTGATGGGTAGGTTTAGGAGGGTTAGTGTAGGGGGAGAGAATATACAGTTTGTAGGGTATAAAAATCATTATGTCTATGGAGATTCCCCATGAAACATGAAAACACAACGTGTGTGTGTATGTGTGCGTGTGCGCGTGTGCGTGTCTGTGTGTGCGTGTGTCTGTGTGCGTGTCTGTGTGTGTGTCTGTGACTGTGTGTCTGTGAGTGTGTGTCTGTGAGTGTGTGTCTGTGAGTGTGTGTCTGTGTGCGTGTGTGTGTCTGTGTGTGTGCGTGTGTGTCTGTGAGTGTGTGTCTGTGAGTCTGTGTCTGTGTGTGTGTCTGTGTGTGTGTGTGTGTGTGTGTGTGTGTGTGTGTGTGTGTGTGTGTGTGTGTCTGTGTCTGTGTGTGTGTGTGTGTGTGTGTGTGTGTGTGTGTGTGTGTGTGTGTGTGTGTGTGTGTGTGTGTCTGTGTGTGTGTGTGTGTGAGTGTGTGTGTGTGTGTGTGTGTGTGTGTGTGTGTGTGTGTGTGTGTGTGTGTGTGTGTGTCTGTGAGTGTGTGTGTGTGTGTGTGTGTGTGTGTGTGTGTGTGTGTGTGTGTGTGTGTGTCTGTGTGTGTGTGTGTGTGTGTGTGTGTGTGTGTGTGTGTGTGTGTGTGTGTGTGTGTGTGTGTGTGTGTGTGTGTGTGTGTGTGTGTGTGTGTGTGTGTGTGTGTGTGTGTGTGCGTGTGTGTGTGTGTGTGTGTGTGTGAGAGAGAGAGAGAGCGAGAGACACACACACACACACACACACACACAATCCACCGCTCATGTCTTTCTCAGATAAAGGTGAAGGCTGTTCTTTGATGAAGACCAAGGCCACAGGTTTATAGCCTGACACCAAACCACACGAAAGCTGAATTTGTTCATGAAAAATATTACTGTAAAGATGAATACATAGATGAATACATTTATAATAAATTATAATAAATTATTTGTGTTTATTAATTGATATGTAACACAAGTAAAAACAATTTCTGTGTAAATAGTTTATAAAAAGCGTTGTAAATAGCGTACATTTTTACTTAAGTATGGTTTTATTCAAAATAAATACATTTTGCTTGTATTGAATGAACGAGGCAGGGTTTTTATGTTTGTGCGTTTTTATTTCTATTTTTAAATTTATCTTTATTTATTTTTCAGTTTTAAAATTAAATTGTATTACTTTATATATAATAATTTGATATAATAATAATAATTCATCATGATTAATCAATTTGACAGCACTTTTAATATAATCAAGTCATTTCTTAATATGAATATTTGATTAAACAACGATTTTATTCTAAATGTCTGGGGCATTTCCCCCCTTCAAATACCCCTTCATTTGGTTTATGTGCAAATCTCATTTTATTTGTGAATCAGTTTTCTATTTATAAATCCCATGTGCATTTATTTATGACTGACCCCATGAATCTGCAGCTCTCACTGAAAATCATCTGCTTTGTCGCTGTAAAATCAGTGTAAGTTCCTTAATCTGCAAGAAATGCGTTTTATTGCTCAGTGCTTTACAGAGTCACGTCTGCCGTTCTCTGATCCCAGACCTGCTCTCGCTCATGTGGGTCTTGAGTACATGCGAACACAGGTTGTTCTGTGGAGTGTTTGTTTATCTGCTCTGGTCCTAATCAGCTGTTACAGCAGGGAACTGTCTGTGTCTCTCTCGGCGCCCAGCGGTGCTCATATCTGTTGAGTTTACTCAGCGGGCAGCAGGCACTCACTCCTGTCAGCAGTCCAGCGTGTGCCGCTTCAACAGTCTGGGAGACTCTGCTGTCTGGGAAACATGTTGCTAGTTTGTCAGATCACACATTTGGAGAAAGGTACTGGTCGTGTCCTTCAGAAAGTGTAGTTAAGCTAAACCAGGCGCCAACAGGATCATGCTAGCTCACCAAACCACTTGGTTTGAGCTAAAAGCTCATTAATAACAAAATAATAACAGTAACAATGCATACTATATAATCATGTTATTGTAGGACTCAAGAAGGAAACATTATATATAATAGATTTAACCTATAATCTTTAATCTTTTAAGTTAATTAATTTATATAAATCATGACCAAAAATTAATATTGTTTCGTATTGAATATATATATATATTTTTTTTTTATATTAACAATAATTAATATAATATTTAATTATATATAAATATGTATATATTGTGTTAATACAATAATATATAATACATTTTAAAATAATATTATATAATATTAATATATCATATATATATATACACACAATCAGGCATAACATTATGACCTAATATATCCTAATATTGTGTTGGTCCCCCTTTTGCTGCCAAACCAGCCCTGACCCTTCGAGGCATGGACTCCACTAGACCCCTGAAGGTGTGCTGTGGTATCTGGCACCAAGATGTTAGCAGCAGATCCTTTAGGTCCTGTAAGTTGCGAGGTGGGGCCTCCGTGGATCGGGCTTGTTTGTTCAGCACATCCCACAGATGCTCGATTGGATTGAGATCTGGGGAATTTGGAGGCCAAGTCAACACCTCAAACTCGTTGTTGTGCTCCTCAAACCATTCCTGAAGCATTTGTGCTTTGTGTCAGGAGCATTATCCTGCTGGAAGAGCCACAGCCACCAGGGAATACCGTTTCCATGAAAGGGTGTACATGGTCTGCAACAATGCTTAGGTAGGTGGTACGTGTCAAAGGAACATCCACATGGATGGCAGGACCCAAGGTTTCCCAGCAGAACATTGCCCAAAGCATCACACTGCCTCCGCCGGCTTGCCTTCTTCCCATAGTGCATCCTGGTGCCATGTGTTCCCCAGGGAAGAGACGCACACGCACCCGGCCATCCACGTGATGTAAAAGAAAACGTGATTCATCAGACCAGGCCACCTTCTTCCATTGCTCCGTGGTCCAGTTCTGATGCTCACGTGCCACTGTTGGCGCTTTCGGCGGTGGACAGGGGTCAGCATGGGCACCCTGACTGGTCAGCGGCTATGCCGCCCCATACACAACAAACTGAGATCACTGTGTATTCTGACACCTTTCTATCAGAACCAGCATTAACTTCTTGAGCAGTTTGAGCTCCAGTAGCTCGTCTGTTTGATTAGACCACACGGGCCAGCCTTCGCTCCCCACGTGCATCAATGAGCCTTGGCCGCCCATGACCCTGTGGCCGGTTCACCACTGTTCCTTCCTTGGAGCACTTTTGATAGATCCTGACCACTGCAGACCGGGAACACCCCACAAGAGCTGCAGTTCTGGAGATGCTCTGACCCAGTCGTCTAGCCATCACAATTTGGCCCTTGTCAAACTCACTCAAATCCTTACGCTTGCCCATTTTTCCTGCTTCTAACACATCAACTCTGAGGACTAAATGTTCACTTGCTGCCTAATATATCCCACCCACTAACAGGAGCCGTGAGGAAGAGATAATCAGTGTTAATGATCGGTCATAACGTTATGTCTGGTCGGTGTATATATCATCAATTTTAAAAACAATATTAATAATATTATATATAATTATGTAATATTTATAATAACATTTGTGTAAATAATATTAATAATAAAATATATCAAATTAAATAATAATAATAATATATAATCAAATTATATTTATAGTTATCGTCCTTGGTGTGAATGGGCCTTAAGTCAGCTGGCGTATCATAATAGTGTTTCGTACTATTTGTATGTGTGAGAGTGTCTGTAAGAAAGAGATAGAGAAGACACAATCCTTTCCCAGAACAACTTCTTCGATGTCTGATTTTAACTGCGCTGAGGGAAACAACGAGAGAGAGATAAAGCGAAATACAAAAGTGGATGTAGATAAAATACGCTATTCTAAAGAAATATAGCTCAAGAAAAAACATTTGACAAGAACATGTTTGTATGATTTAAAACAATAGACATAGGTGCTGGTGTTGGGATTGTTTGTGTTCAGTTAATGTGGTGAACTACAACTGTGAATCCTCTGCTATAGGACACCTGTGAGAACATACGCTAAAAATCACCAGTTGTTTTTTCCAAAATATTTTCTATTATTAAGACTATTTATGACAGAATGTTATTGTTGATGTGGAACAGAAGCTGTTTCTTATGGTTTGGTTCAGCTTTTCATTTCACAAGGTTGTGCTGGAACAGCAGATCAAAGAGCCTGTGTACTATATGGACACACACCCACACACACACACACACACACACACACACACCCACACGCACACACACACACGCACACACATGCACGCTGACTGCATGAGTGCATCACGCTTTGTCCCTTCAGTTCACAGGGGAGATCAATCTTAAACGTTTATCACTCTTTACTCCAGTCCCTCCCTCCCCTCGACTATCCATCCATCCCTCCATCTCCTCCCTATACCTCCATCAGCAGATGTGTCCATTCATCATATTTTGTCAGGTTCATTCCCGTCTCTCTCTCTCTCTCTCTCTCTCTCTCTCTCTCTCTCTCTCTCTCTCTCTCTCTGTCTTGTTCTGTCTGTCTCTCTGTGTGTCTCACGTCTGCAGTCCCGCTCAGAATTGATCTACTGAATGCATGTTATGCCCAGTCTATGCTATGGTTTCCTTTGTTACTATGTACGGTACCACAGAAGCTTCTAACCTAGCGAGCTCGATTTCATGTGTCTTTGTCTTCCGAAACACAATCCATAGTCTATAAGCATGTGGATTCAAGAGCAAAAGCATGAAAACTCCTGTTTACACCTGGTATTAAAGGGATAGTTCATGTCATGTCAGTTCTGTCATTAATTACTCACCCTCATGCCGTTCTAAAACCTGTAAGACTTTCGTTCATCTTCAGAACACAAATGAAGATATTTTTAATGAAATCTGAGAGCTTTCTGTCCCTCCATTGACAGCTACACAACTACCACTGATGCTTTAAAAAGTTCATAAAGAGATCATAAAACTAATCCATATGAATTGAGCGGTTTACTCCAACGCATCACGTTTGAGCTTCCTCAAGAACCAATGAGGTTCATTCTCATGTTATGCAGCACGTTTGAGCTTCAGCAAGAACCAATGAGATTCATTCTTGTGTTACGCATCATGTTTGAGCTTCCTAAAGAACCAATGAGGTTCATTCTCGTGTTACGCAGAACGTTTGAACTTCTTCAAGAACCAATGAGGTTCATTCTCGTGTTACGCAGCACGTTTGAGCTTCCACAAGAACCAATGAGGTTCATTCTCGTGTTACGCTTCACGTTTGAGCTTCTTCAAGAACCAATGAGGTTCATTCTCGTGTTATGCAGCACATTTGAGCTTCAGCAAGAACCAATGAGGTTAATTCTCGTGTTATGCAGCACGTTTGAGCTTCCTAAAGAACCAATGAGGTTCATTCTAGTGTTACGCAGCACATTTGAGCTTCAGCAAGAACCAATGAGGTTAATTCTCGTGTTACGCAGCACGTTTGAGCTTCAGCAAAAACCAATGAGGTTCATTCTCGTGTTACGCAGCACATTTGAGCTTCAGCAAGAACCAATGAGGTTCATTCTTGTGTTACGCGTCACATTTGAGCTTCAGCAAGAACCAATGAGGTTCATTCTCGTGTTACGCAGCACGTTTGAGCTTCAGCAAGAACCAATGAGGTTCATTCTCGTGTTACGCAGCACGTTTGAGCTTCAGTGAGAACCAATGAGGTTCATTCTCGTGTTACGCAGCACGTTTGAGCTTCAGTGAGAACCAATGAGGTTCATTCTCGTGTTACGCAGCACGTTTGAACTTCTTCAAGAACCAATGAGGTTCATTCTCGTGTTACGCAGCACGTTTGAGCTTCAGCAAGAACCAATGAGGTTCATTCTCGTGTTACGCAGCACGTTTGAGCTTCAGCAAGAACCAATGAGGTTCATTCTCGTGTTACGCAGCACGTTTGAGCTTCAGCAAGAACCAATGAGGTTCATTCTCGTGTTACGCAGCACGTTTGAGCTTCAGCAAGAACCAATGAGGTTCATTCTCGTGTTACGCGTCACGTTTGAACTTCTTCAAGAACCAATGAAAACCAAAAAAATATCTTCATTTGTATTCCAAAGATGAACGGAAGTCTTGTGGGTTTGAAACGACATGAGGGTGAGTAATTAATAATAGAATTTTCATTTTTGGGTGAACTAATCCTTTAAGATGCTATTTGGTTGATTGGATCACAAGTAGACGTTTACACCAGCGTACTTCCTATTGTTACCAAAGCTAGCTTTCTATTGCAAGCCTCTCCGAAATGGCCTTCCCTACCTTTAATCTAGGGCTATTGACTAGTTAGGATGGCTCCATGCAGATATTGTAATAGTGATTTAATTTGACAGCAGTGACAAACAATGTGAAGCTTAGGGTAAACTCTATTGTTACCTGGCTGTCACCAGTGAATGCTGCTCCAGTGGCTGTGAGGAGGGATGTAGAAGAGTGGGAGGGGCAGCGGATTGTGCGTTCTGTTTTCGGGGACACACTTAATTGAGAATTGATGCCATGGGCCAAATCTAAATAAAAAATAACATTTAAAATAAATAAAAAATATGCCCTTACAGTATGACTTGGAAAAGGGCACTTATCTAGTCAGACACCAAAAGGGCTGGTGTTTGAGCACCACTTGGGGTCTATCTGTACGGTATGTTTTGGGCTCAACTCCTCTCACAGTTTATATCTGAAGAATAACTTTAGTGGCATATCTCTTTCCCTCTCCAAAGGTCTTTTTTCTCCCCTTTCTGATTTTGCTCTCCAGTCACATTTCCTCCCATCATGAAAACGATCGATCCTTCTTTAGGACTTCAGAGACATCATAAACTCTCGTCAGAGTAAATGTCAGACTGTTCCCCCTCCACTCAGATATTAACAGTGTGTGTGTGTTTCACAGGCTCCTTCTCTTTGAGCGTGCTGCTGGTGTCGTTGGCGGTAACCGTGTGTGGCGTTTGGCTGGTGGCTCTCTGCGGCGTCTGTAAATGGTGTCAACGCAAGCTGGTGAGTTACACACAACATTTTAAGACGATCCTGTTCATGCATTTTGTTTGTACAATGTGGCGGCACTTTTGTAATGCACTGCTTTACTGCATAAAAGTTATTTCATAGCCTTGGAGAATTAAAGAGGACCTATTTATGCTTTTTTTGTGTGTGTAATGTTGCTGTCTGAGCATGAAAAAGGTCTGCAAAGTTACAAAGCACAATGAGCTTTAAAGGGAGTTCTTCTCTGTATCAGTGTCACTGTTTCTGAACTCCCTGAAACTCATCATAGTTAGGTAAACGTATATAGCAGTGAATGAGAGGCTACGTTTCATGCTTGATTGTTCAAAAAACACATTATTTTTCACATATTTCACATTATTACAGCTCCTCTCTCCTCAGTCTTGCTCGAACATGCCAATTTCGATGAAGCCCCTCCCATATTTTCATAAAATATGAAATGTGTTGTGATTGGTTAGTTGGCCCAGTGTGTTGTGATTGGCAGCGATTGACACATGTTCGGGAAAAGTCCCGCCCCTCCATAAGTGCGAGTTCACCTCTAGTGTAAATATTACAGATGGCCTCAATTTCAAACCAATTTGAGCCCGATTCAGATTTAATAATGTTAACAAACAAGAGGATTGTGCAGAACGGATTTCATGCACAGACTTTGCAAGCACAGATTTCACGTTTCAGAGTGGCGTGTTTTTGTGTTATTTTGTACACACTATAGATACGATGTTATCCACTATGTTATCTAAGGTGATAATTCAAACAGTAATTGATCACAAAACCATGACTCATTTTTCTAAGGGGCAATGAACCGTCTTACAAAAGCAACAGAAAACGTGCTGTTCTCCATAAAATGTGCAGCGCATAGAAAAACATTGTTTATAACAGTGTTTAAAATCAATTTTAACCACTCTCATCAGCTTTAGGAAGGTCAGACAAAGAACTTCTCTAACGCAGCTCAACCAGGCCTCTCCATTGTTTTGCATATTCTGTGGGTTGAGATTATTTAAATGAGTAACATTGTGACTTCACAAGATCCGGAAAAAAAGTGTAAGAATCACAACACTCCAGCTTGTGATTCTTATTAAGTGGGGGTCATTTTTTAGGATTCTTTGCCTAACTTACGTCTCTGAGATCCTGACACCTTGCACTTCTGGAGACTCCAGGTAGGTTGCAGTTGGCGCCGCTGGAGACTAAAGGGTTCCTGATGGTTTCTTACTTAATTCTTCACCTTAATTCTTAATTCTTTTGCAGTTAACATGTGTCTTTTGTTCACCACCTGCTTTTGTCTGACCCTGCTGACCCAATGAGCATTTCACTGTCCATTGGTCATGCCTTAACTGCAGTGTCTAGTATTGCATTAGTATTGTATCCTTCTCATGGGCATTTAATCATTTTTGACTTTTCAGTCTGAGTTAAATCTCTTTTTTGAATTAAATCTCCTGAACCCAACAAAATATTCTGGGGGCCATGAAACTTTTCAAACTTCAAAAACGCTGGTGGGGAAAGAGTTAAAAATGAAAAAATTGCTTTATGATGCTGATTAATGCTGACCATTAAAAAGCATCAACACAGTATATGAAGCCTCCATTGTAGTCTTGAGTTTTCTTCCAGGAACGAACACATCACAAGATTCCTCATTTAAATAATTCTCACTCAAGGCATACGCAAAATAAAGGGGCGGGGCCTGGTTGAGTTAGTTAATAGTGTGTTTAAACTTGTGCTTATGGTAAGGTGCGGGACATTTCCCAAACACACCAATCACAACACACTGATCCAGCCGACCAATCAGAGCACACTGTGCTTTTCAGAAGGCGGGGCTTCATAGAGACAGGAACTGAACAGAGCATTACTGACAGACTGAGAAGAGAGGAGCCGCAACAATGGAGAATATGGGGAAAATAATGTGTGCAATAATGAAAGCAAAATCAGTACTTTGTAAAAGGATATAATAGGTCCTCTATAATGGAGTTCTCGGCTATGTCTTGTTAAAGTATCAACTTTGTCTCCTCAAACCTGAATAGTAAAGGACCAATAGTAAAGGTGATGATACACTGAGCAACTTTTTGAGCAATGTTGCTGGGCAGTGTTGGCGTCAATGGGCAATCAGGTGAGACACAGGGCCCATGACTGATCTAAAGTATCCAGATAGAAATTTGTTGCCCATTCTCAATGGGAAAGTGCCCAAGCAACGCTCGGCAACGTTGCTCAAAAAAGTTGCCCCATGTACCATCACCGAAAATCAGGATCAAAAGCTCGGGATCGAAGCTCAGATAATTTGGTCTTGTAAGAATTTGATGAGAGCTCATTTTGAGCTCTCTGACTTTAATTGCATGTATGATGGTAAATCTAAGCAGAGTTTGAGACACTGTTAAGCTCTCTTGTAAAATGTGAGATTACTGATCATTTTTCTCAGAAACATCTGAGAAGCAAGAGACTCCATTGTTTTCCGTTAGGTCTCATTGCTTTCAAGGAGAAACGATACAATTCATGAAATAATAAGGCTGATTGATTAGGACGGTTGCGTGGCTCATTAGACAGATGGAGTGGAACCGCAACACATGGCTCTTAACCGACTCATTTATTTGGCTCGGATTCTTGAGTCATAGCTAATCGATTCCCGATATGTGCCACACATGTATGAACCCCAGAGAGCGAGTCGGCTGTGTGAAGGCTGCATGTGCTTGTGTTTGATGTTTGCATGTGTGTGCATGAGTCTACAATTTTATATTTTAGTTGTTTGTTTATTAGTGGTGTCTGTTATAATATCGCCCTACCTAGAACACCCTAGTCCAGGGATCCTCAAATCTGGCGCACAAGATCCACTTTCCAGCAGAGTTTAGCTCTAACCCTAATCAAACATACCTGAACAAGCTAATCAGTGTCTTCAGGATCATTAGAAAATCACAGGGAGGTCAGTTCGATCAGGGTTGGAGCTAAACTCTGCAGTGCATTGGCCCTCCAGGGCAAGATTTGAGGGACCCTGCCCTAGTCACTGCATAGCAACACCCTGGCAACCACACATAACATCCTAGCAACTGCATAGCAACACCTTGGCAACCACCAGAACACATTAGCATTCTGCCAGCGAGTTTTATGCAGGCAAGCATATGCACACTTTATGCACACTTTCTAAATGTATTTTAGTTTATTGTATTTTTGATGTGCTGGCCACATTTGTTAGTGTTTCATGTCACACATACTGTGTGTAGCCAAAAGGGTTTTCTCCAGGCTGAAAACAACCACCTATAATTTCAGCCTCACGACCACTGATCAGACTTTTAAATGGCAGTGCTGATTGGAACAACCTTGAGTGACCTGAATGGTGTTTCAGAGTAAAAGATCTATTTCCTTTTTATTCCACCAGAAGCAAAATACTTAATTGAACATGCCAGGAGATCTCACATGGACACGGAATCGTAAATTCAGTCGAATATCCTCAGCCACAACTGTATGTGATCTTTGACCTTATTCCTCCCAGAAGACTGACCACAGGCCATCACAGCTGGTGTCATGAGGTCATTGAGCTCTGATGTGCCCTCTGAACCTGTGCGTGCATGTGTGTATTTTGGTTAGTGAGTATGTGCACATGCATACTAACTAGTGTGTTACTGTGTGCAGGGAAATCTTGAGTGTGTGTGCATGTGCGTGTGAGTGTATGCATGTGTGTCTGTTTGTGTGTGTGTGTGAGAGTATGTATAGGCAGGTTTTTGTTTCTTCTGCTGATTAAATGTCAAAATCAGTGTTATTTTAGTATTATTTATATACCATTAAAATTTTTATGAATTGCACCTAACATAAAAGGTTATATATATATATATATATATATATATATATGTGTGTGTGTGTACATGTGTGACTGTGTGTGTGTGTGTAAGTGTGTGACTGCGTATATGTGCGCGTGTGTATGTGTTTGTTTGTGTGTGTGAGAGCGTGTGTGTGTGTTTGTGTATGTGTGTGTGAGTGAGTGTGTGTGTGAGAGTGAGTGAGTGTGTGAGAGAGTGTGTGTAAGTGTGTGACTGCGTGTGTGTGTGTTTGTGTGTGTGTGTGTGTGTGTGTAAGTGTGTGACTGCGTGCGAGTATGTGTTTGTGTGTGTGTGAGTCAGTGTGTGAGTGTGTGTGTGTTTGTGAGTGTGTGTGTGTGTGTGTGTGTGTAAGTGTGTGACTGCATGTATGTGAGTGTGTGTGTGAGTTAGTGTGTGAGTGAGTGTGTGTGTGTGTTTTTGAGAGTGTGTGTGTGTAAGTGTGTGACTTGTATGTGAGCATGTGTGAGTCAGTGTGTGAGTGTGTGTGTGTGTGTGTGTGTGTGTGTGTGTGTGTGTGTGTGTGTGTGTGTGTTTGTGAGTGAGTCTGTGTGTGTGTGTGTTTGTGAGAGTGTGTTTGTGAGTGTGTGTGTGTGTGTGTGTGTGTGTGTGTGTGACTTGTATGTGAGCGTGTGTGAGTCAGTGTGTGAGTGTGTGTGTGTGTGTTTGTGAGTGAGTGTGTGTGTGTGTGTGTGTGTTTGTGAGAGTGTGTTTGTGAGTGAGTGTGTGTGTGTGTGTGTGTGTGTGTGTGTGTGTGTGTGTGTGTGTGTGTGTGTGTGAGTGTGTGACTTGTATGTGAGCGTGTGTGAGTCAGTGTGTGAGTGTGTGTGTGTGTGTTTGTGAGTGAGTGTGTGTGTGTGTGTGTGTGTGTTTGTGAGAGAATGTGTGTGTGTGTGTGTGTGTGTGAGAGAATGTGTGTGTGTGAGTGTGTGTGCTTGAGGGAGAGAATTTCTCTGTTTTACTTCGCGATGCTTAGGAGACCTTCTTTCGGGGATGCCCTCAAAGGTAAAAAAAATATTCATAAATGGAGTAAATAATGTTTATTTATTCATTTAAATTCTATGCTTAGTCTTTAGTTATGAAGTCAGAGGAGACCGTATGCACCAGAGAAACAAGTGTGCAGTTTTAATTTAGATGTATTTTAACACATTCATAGTTTTAGTTTTAGTTAACAATAATAACCTTGGCCAAAATGACAATGCCCAAATGTCTGTGGGAAGTTCATTAAACAATTAAATAATGAAATGTATTGAAATAAATAGAAATGCATATACATAAACATATTTTTGTGTTGCGTAAATAAATCTGGATATGTGAGTTGGTGCTTGAAGGTTTCGCTTGTGCAAACATTGCCGCCATGTTGCTAAAATGGTTACCAGGGTGTTGCTATGCAGTTGTTAAGGTGTTTAGTGTTGTTAGAATATTGCTATGCAGTTGCTAGGGTGAGAAATAAGAATTGTCATTTTTGGGTGGACTATCCTTTTAAGATTGCTTTTGTGTTCCCAACCACTGATTCTTCCAGCGGAGAGAGAACAAGCATGTTGAGGAATGTGAAAGCTCGGGTTTGTCTGTACTGTAGGTCCGCTGGGTGGATGAAGTTCCCGGTCCGTATGGAGCGATTGGGTTGCCTATTCTACAGGAAGACAGGCGGGCTTTCAGACAGACGAGTGTAATGAGAGTGAGACGTAGATGCATCACACTCTGTTCATTCAAGGACAAACGGGACAACAGAGATATTCATGGCTTTTTGTGTGCTTGGTATTTTCATATTCTGCAGTCTGTAGTTTTTCGATCTGTTTCAGGCACATTTTACACCTGCTAGACATTCCCACAGGAGCATTTTATTACTCAGAGGTTGCGCTTTAATAGCTCAGGAGATATAGGTATGTTTTATTCAGGTAACTTCATCTCAGATAGAAAGTCAATAGACTTATAGAATTATAGAATATTATATGTCTTTATGTAGCAACTCCACCAAATTGCAAATATTTGGTCAGTTTGGGCCCATGTATAAATTGAGGTGTTTTTTCCTCCTCAAGTATGATTTTCAAATTCTCACTATATCATCGTATATGAGGCATATGTAACAACAATGCATATGCAGACGTTTTTTCAGTATATTTTTGTTTCAATGAATTGTTTTATTATGCAGCAGTGGAAGGCGTTTGTTAGAGATGTAACTGTTGTCCAGCCTGTGACGTGCTTTTGGACATCAGGAACACATTTACTCTTCCTCAAAGACTCGTTGAGAACCTCAATAGATTTACTAATCAGCACTGGCCGTTTAATCAGGAAAGGAAAGTTAAGGTTAAGGGAAAAAAAAAAACACTTTCCAGTGTCTTATTGAAAACATATTCAATTGTAATCAAGATTCAAGAGTTTTATTTGTCACACACACAGTTATATACAGAATATACAACCGGCAGTGAAATGTAAACAGGTCCGCTCCATGGACAGTGCAAATTCACAGTTAAAAACACAAGGAGGAAATTATATAGAAATAGGATAAAAAAGTACTATATCTATATCTGTAGAATTATAAATAGATCAAGTCAAGTAGAAAAAAGTAAAAAATAAAAATAAAGAAGTGGAATAAACTGTGCAGTGAGTAAACTGTAGACTTATAAATAAGTGGTTAACAAATGTATAAAGAGTATAATGTGCAAACAGGTTTATAACAGGTTGTTACACAGTAACAACGAGAACAGAAAGTGCAGTGCAATGTCAGTATGTCGATGTTTATCCAGAAGTGAAGTCACGTGACGTTAAGTTCAGGAGTCTGATGGCCTGGGGGAAGAAGCTCCTCCTGAGTCTCTCAGTTTTGGCCATCAGGCTTCGGCGCTTACCAGATGGCAGCAGCGTGAAATGAGGGTTTGCAGGGTGATTAGAGTCCTTGATGATCTTGGTAGCTCTACCTTTGCAGCGTTTGGTGTAGACGTCCTGCAGAGACGGGAGAGCTGACCCTGAGATACGCTTTCGGATAAGCGCACTACTCTTTGCAGGGCTTTGCGGTCATGACTGGTGCTGTTCCCATACCACGCTGTGATGCACTGAGTTAAAACACTTTCTATCGCCCCTAAATAGAAAGTTTTCAGGATAGCTGGTGAAACCCTGAATTTCCTCAGCTGGCGCAGGTGGTACAGTCTTTGCCTGGCTTTTTTCACCTGTGTCTGAATGTGAGCAGTCCAGGTCAGGTCCTCGGAGATGTTTACTCCCAGGTACTTGAAGCTGCTCACTCTCTCTACTGGTGACCCGCTGATCATGAGGGGGGAGTATGTCCGTTGCTGTCTCTTCCTGAAGTCCACAATCATTAATAATTCAGTGCTTGCCAAACACAAGGTACTTCCTTTTTTTCTAATGAAAAAGTAATTTATTTATAGTATTGTTTGTCAAGTCTGTTACAGAGAAATTAGGCAATGTGTAGAAATAACATCGGTAACAGAGTTTGATCACTTTAAACTCCACTAAGAGCACATGGCACTAATGAGATCATGATTAAAAGACTTTTAAACCACCCACTGTGTGACATTTTACAAAATAACTCTAGTGTAAGAACTTTTTAGATTAAACTATTTTCTTACCTTTCAGTGCTTCAGATCTTATCAGTGAGGGAAAGTGACATCATTTCCTGTATCTTACATAGGTGTGGGAGATAATGCCACCAATTTAAAGGCAAAGCATGGTACGGGAACAGGGATGACGCGAGATTTATGGACACATTTTTATAAGATGATAGTTATTTTTAAACAATTTGATGTTGTAGACTTAGGAAAATGAGTATTTAGGGCTTTTATAAATAAAATAAATGAAATATTACCATAAGAAAAGTTAAATAAAATATTTTGATTACACAATGATACATGATGGAAAAAATATACTAATTCGGACAACGAGAAATCATGATTTTCACACTTTTTACAGAAAATATTATATTGTTATGGCTTGTAACATCCTGTGATCCATGACAAAGAGTAACAAATTATTAAAATAATAAAAAATATAATCATTTTTTAAAAAAGCAGAAAGAAAACCTGTATACCAAATGTATACCTGCAATCATAGAATCACCCGCATGTGTTTCAGAGAGCCATTCAGAATCTGCTGATGTGTTTCAGCTCTGGGTTTTGAGCAACTGAAGGCTTATATGCTTAAATATATACACACATAGATGTGTGTATTTTTTATGTACATGTAAAATTTTGAAATCTGATGATAAAAAATGAGCAGAATTATCATTCAAGGGCTGGCTGATCTGTAGAGGAAGACAACTTTTTACCATTCTATCAAGTACCCATTGATAATATCAATTCTCATTCAATATCAATATCATTTAATATGTCCCAGGGATGTGAACACTACTTCATATGGACTTATGGTGTTTCACTGGTTACCACCCGGAGCGGATGAGTGAAGTCAACCTCTCTCGCTCTCTTTGTGAGTCAGCTGGACGTTAAGGTTCCCCTGCGTCATGACTAGGTGTCGTGGGGTCAAGCAGATTTGTATTAAATCCTTAATGAAGTCTGTTGAGGCTGTATGGATGTGTGTGTGTGTGTGTGTGTAGTGCTGGGATAATTACATCCTGTCTTGGGGTTGAAGAAGACCTCTTGTTCTGTATGCCACTTTTTGCAATAGCAGACGCGCTTCCTCTGCCACTATATCTCTAGTAATGAAGAGAAAGAGACTGCTGGTTTTGTGACTGGAAATGATGTAATAAAAATAGAATTTTACTTTAGAAGCTGCTTCCGGAATTGCATACTTGCATTTAGTTCAAGTTGTGCTTTGCAACTGTTAAAAAAGTATGAGTGTGTGTAGTATGAATGAAATTTGGACGTACTTCATCCACCATGTTACTGTCACATGACCTACCGGTGTCAGTTGCGTCGCTTCACTGCCATTCATAAATCCTCTCCTGTGGCCTCATGGGATAGTAAAGTGTCCATCGACTGCGCACTTCAGAAGTAGTAGGTCGTCTGGGTTGTTTTATGAGTACTATGAGTTTGGACAGCTCACATACTGTTTTTCACCTACTATATAGTATGGACGTAGGCATATTCGGACACAGCGATACTGTCCACCCTAAGTAGTATGCAAGGCTAGATTCAGTAGGGTTTAATCTTTTTGATAATTTTTTTCTACCGTTTGAAACATTACTTAATGCATATTGTCTTCATATATGCATAAGTAAGACACAGATGCTACAGTATATTTGGACTGGAATGCTAGTTTAGTATATACCGCAGTGCACTACACTCAGTGAGCATTGTTTCTTTACTGCCTACTGGTTTTTGAAACAATGCATGTGAATGATCAAGAGTTCACCGTACACTGTATACTGTCCAGCAGTGTTTAAAAATAGTTTGGGAAACAAACAACATGACAGTAGTATGCTACATTTTTGTCACGATAACTCATTATGTGCATGTTTCATTTTTACTAGTTCCGTCCATTTTGGAAATATCGCCAAATTTAAATTAAATACAGTTTTGTTTCCAAATAGCATTATAATAATCAGCTCAATTAATCAAGTAAAGATGATGTGAAAAATGGCATTTCACGTCATTTCTGGTTCATGCGTCACACTGGCAGCGAAAGGCCAAGTGCATTGCATTGTGGGATACTGTATTCCACTCAGAATGCTCTGGTTGTATTGTGTACATTTTGACTAATATATTATGTCAAATTTTCATATAGCATACAGCACACTATTGCCACACTAGTATGTAGTATTTGATTGAATGTATGGCCTAGGGTGACCCAGAGTTCTCCGCCTCTTTCTCCTCACATCACTCGTTAAGTCCTGATTGGTGCTTCGGTCTGATTGGCTGCGGTTTAATCAAGAGCTTCTTCCAGCAGTTGATAGTAATTGTGTGTATGGAGTACGTGTGTGTGTGTGTGTGTGTGTGTGTGTGTGTGTGTGTGTGTGTGTGTGTGTGTGTTTATAATTATCCTTTATGTGCTATTAGGTTTACAGGTGACATCAATACAAACAAACACAACAAACTGTGGTTGTGAAATCTCTCTCTCTCTGTCTCTCTCTCTGTCTCTCTCTCTCTCTCTGTCTCTCTGTCTCTCTGTCTCTCTCTCTCTCTCTCTGTCTCTCTCTCTCTCTGTCTCTCTTTCTCTCTGTCTCTCTCTCTCCCTCTCTCTCTCTCTCTCTGTCTCTCTCTCTCTCTCTCTCTCTCTCTCTCTCTCTCTCTCTCTCTCTCTCTCTCTCTCTCTCTCTGTCTCTCTCTCTCTCTCTGTCTCTCTCTCTCTCTCTCTCTCTAATCAATTGAAGTACATTAGTGCTCTATTTAAAACAACATTATACTATTATTAACAGGGAGTGTTCCTCAAACCTTTGGCTTAACGTTATTTAAATGTGTAAATGTTAGAACAGTCTAATGATCTTAAAATGATGTTAATGGAACGTCTTAATGATGTCATTTGCATTTGATACATGTTATCACAATGTTAGGAGAAAATCTTTTTGGTGCAGAATGATCTGAAGGTCTATTAAACTAAAGTTTAACGTTGCGTGTTTAAGTAAGCTACAGTAACACACAGACACCATGTTCAGAATAGTTTTGTTGTCACTTTGTTGTCATTTGGCCCTATTTTAACGATCTGAGCGCATTGTCTGAAGCACACAGCACAGGTGCGCTTGGGGCATGTCCCAATCCACTTTTGGTAGTTTAACGACGGAAAAAATGCGGCAGGCACATGATCCAAAAGGGCTGTACCTAGTCTCTTAATGAGTCACACCCATGACTAGACAGAGACTAGGTACAGCCCTTTTGGACCATTTTGGGTGTAACGTGCAATAAACCAATCAGAGTCTCATCTCCCATTCCCTTTAAAAGCCATTTGCGCTTGCACCATGGCGGATTTGCTATTTACATAGTGGAATTTGCGAGCGGAAAGACTGAACACATGTGTGATATAATAAGTGTGTAATAAGCAGAGTGTACGCGCGCCCTTTAAATAACACAAAAAATACTGCGCTGTTGACTTTAGACCAGGTTTTTGTTGGTCAATGGCTTAAATAAGCAACGCTTAACTGTGCAGGCTGAAACTGCGCCGGGTGTATGAAACGGATGTTGCGGTAGTCTTTTCTTCCCTATTATGACGTACATCTGAGTGAAATGGGTTCTCAAAGGACAAATGTAGGGCAAAATTCACATTTTGTCTGTGGGGAATTGATTGGATGGTTGTGGTTTGCTATTGGTCGATCTCATGTGAGTGACAGGTTGCCCCGCCCTCACACTAGTCATCAGAAGAGATGTCGCTGCAGTATTTTATTTTTTATTTTATTTAATATTTGATTTTATTATAATATACTTTGTTTTATTTATTTTTTTTTTTTATAAAATATATTTTTTTTTTTTTTATGTTATTTATTGTTTATATTTTTTATTTAAAAATTTTTATAGCTTCATATTTTTTTATATATTTTTATTTTTTAAATTTTTTTATTGGTAAACATCTTGGACATCATTTTTCTGTTACTGACACTATTATTTGTTTTTATATTGATGGACTGGAAACAGCGGTGTGTGTAGAACAATCACTCCAATAAAGAACTGTGAAATTTGAGAGAGGAAGAGAGAAAAAGGCGCGTTTGAAGCCCAAGCTGGAGAGAGATGAATAAAGTTAGAGAAGACAAAGAAAAGATGAAAAGAAGTTGAGAATATATGAAGATATATGACAGCGCTGCCCTCTTGAGCTTTCCAGCCAAAGATAGAAGAGAGAGAGACGTGTTTGTGTCTATGGCCACAGTGTGTCTGTTGGACCGAAGCTCTTTCTGATGTCTTTGCCTGTAGCCATGTGTGTGTAGCAGCGTTTGTACGTGTGTGTCTTTGCTCAGAGCGAGTCATGGTACTGAATGCACATTTCTGACTCTCTCCTTCTCGATTCTTGACACACACACACACACACACACACACACACACGCAAGCAATGGCGTCTCGTTTTGCATACAGACCCCCGGGGATCGCTGTCACTCATTCCCCCTCCGAGCCTCACAGTTGGCGAGCTGTCGCTTCCTCCGCTCGTCTCAATCATCGGCGGTCGTCCTCTCCTCCCTCACTTTTCATCCCCACTTCTCTTTCAAACCCCTCCTCCTGCTGCACTCTTCCTCTCACGCTCCCTCTCTCTCTGTTTTGTTTAGCTCTCTTTCTCTGTGAAAATTTCATGATACAGTTGATGACAGATGAGTTTCCTTTGATAGCTTTTTCTTGTCTGGCAAAAACTGTGACTACTTACCCAGAAACTGCCTGTAAGTACTCTGCCTGTGTGTGTGTGTGTGTGTGTGTGTGTGTGTGTGTGTGTGTGTGTGTGTGTGTGTGTGTGTGTGAGGGTTTTCAATCTCAGATATTTACAAATCACACATTATTCTCAGCTGAACGTAGTTGCGTTTGCATGTGTGCACAAATGCATGCTTGGCTGCATATCAGGGACATGCTACATATAGTGCAAATTCAGCTGGATTTTTGTCTGGTTTTATGTCTTTTAAAAGCATATTTATTTGAAGCTCAATTGCATTAAATATTAAGGGATTTCAGGGAATTTTTAAATATTTTTTTAATATTTGTTAAGAAATTTGAATAGTATTAGATTTACATTTGAGATACATACATGCATCTTAAATTATTTTATTTTAATACAATTTAATATTTTTTAATATATAATTATTGTTTTTATTTCTTGTTTTAAGCATGCATTAATTTATAAATTATTTTATTGTTTGCCGTATATAAGCAACATGTATGTATTAGAACATTTAATCAGTCTTTGAAATCTAGTTGTTTTATGGCTCCATACATTTCTGCAGTGCTCTTAAATGTCACTTTCAAGGTGTTTTTTAAATTAGTGTATTGATTTCAATGTGGTTTATATTGCTAATGGCTGAATATTAACCTCACGTACCATGTATTACCATGTTCTTTTGTACATTATACCTATTTAGACACACCAGTGATGTATACAGTATAGACTACCATAGTATATATCAGAGTACCATATTACCATCATTATGATATGGCACTACCGCATTACTATATTAAGTGTAGGAAAAGTATAGGAAATTACAATATTTCTTAACATTTTAGCACTCTTTAGCGGTCTTTGAGTGAGTCATTGTTTCTTTGTAGCGTTTCATTGAATGCTTCTTCTGAGCAATGACATGAACATATATGTACTGTATGTATTTGCATATCTAATCAGTCTTTGAGGGCATGTAGTTGAACACGCGTTACACTTTCATGGCTAGTAAAGCTTTTCCAAGTGACTTGTCATGTCACTGCATGTCCTGTTTGTCTTTAAATGGTGTGTTAAGTGTCGCTTTTAATTAGTTTATTGATCCATGTGCTCTAAATTGCTTATTTGATTCTGTTTCAAGGTGAACTAGTACTATGTGCTGTCAATGGTTTTGGACACAGCTATTACTGTATGCTAATGTCATGGTATTCTTTGAAGTACCGTGTTATATAAATATGCTGGAAAATCCAGCTCAAAAAAAGCTGGTTGGTTTTTATTTGCTCTATTGGTCTGGTGCATATTTTATTTATTTAAAAAATATATATTATTTCATAATAGAGTGCTACAGTCGGGTTCCGGAAATAAAAACAGAATAAATTTTCTCCATAGTGAAATGGATTTTAACTTCTAAACCATTAAAGACTACTGTCCTAGTGCCCTACTGTGAGCTACGAGGTTGTTAATCAGTTTCTGTTGAAGCCGTTAGCACGCATTGTGGTAAAAAACTACATTACCCATGATGCTGTGTAGAAATTCCACCAATCAGAGAGTTGAGAAAAAGCAATGCATCAATTTCCTTTCTATATATATGTAATCAACGTCGCTGAAAAAGGGACCGGGCACTGTTGCACACTTTATTTCAAATAAGCATTGACATTTCACTTAATTTGCATTCCTTCAGCCATATTGAGCATTTCAATATTTTTTCATTCATGTTTTTCTATTAGTATCCTGTCTTCTCCTACTTATATTGTCTCTGGGGTTAGTCAGTAGTAATTAGAGTTTGTGTGTGTGTGTGTGTGTGTGTGTGTGTGTGTGTGTGTGTGTGTGTGTGTGTGTGTGTGTGTCACCGATGTTCCCTCTGGCTGACTGACTCATGTGTGTGTAGTTGTGTGCTGCTGTGCACATCTGGGTGATTCTTGGACTGTCCTTTTTCGTTTAAATCAGTGTGTCAGACTCTGGAGCCGTGATGATAGTGGACTTGGATGTCTGGAATATGAGCATCCTGCTGCAAGATACCAGCTTTAATTATAGTTGGCTTTAAATTAGCTGGTCAAGTGGACAGATCAGTTTTTGACTGGCTGACCAAGCTAGTCTACCAACTCTAACCACCTTAGACCAGCAATGAAAACACACACACACACACACACACACACACACACACACACACACACACACACACACACACACACACACACACACACACACACACACACAGACAGACACACAGACATATTTCAACAGTTTAGGTCAGTAAGATTTTTTTTTTTATATTTTTGAAAGACAAATTTTATGCCCACCGAGGCTGCATTTATTAGATCAAAAAATATATAATATATAATAAGTGTTTTCTATGTGAATATAATGTAAAATGTAATTTATTCCTGTGATCATTACTCCAGTCTTCAGTGTCACGTGATCCTTTACAAATCATTCTCATATGATTGTTTGCTGGTAAATAAACTGTAATACAGTTCTTTGTTCAGGGAAGGAGGAGGCAGGAACGAAAGTAATGCGGACAGCCCCTCACGGACGGCTGCCACTCACATACACAATAAAACATAAACAAAACACGACATAAAGTCCAGGCCTGGTCTTCTCTTATCCTTCACTGGTGTCACTCGTCCTTATAAGCCTCTGAGCTCCCTCATGAGAGGACTCGAGAGGTGGTGACGCTCATTCTCAATCACGCACCGGTCTCGCTCGCTCCTTCCACATCTCTCGCTCACCTACCTCGCCACATAAACATTTATGATTATCAGTGTTGAAAATAGTTGTCTGCTTCATATTTTTGTGGAATTCATTAAACATTTTTTAGATCAATAGAAAGTTCAAAAGAACAGCATTCATTTGAAACATACGCCTGCCTTTACATCCCGTTCTTAATCTGTAAGGTTTAATATAGAGTCGGCCCACCCTTTGCAGCTATAACTGCTTCAGCTCTTCTGGGAAGGCTTTCCACAAGGTTTAGGAGTGCGTTTATGGGAATTTTTGACCATTCTTCTAGAAGCGCATTTGTGAGGTCAGGCACTGATGTTGGACGAGCCTGGCTCGCAGTCTCCGCTCTAATTCATCCCAAAGGCGTTCTATCGGGATGAGGTCAGGACTCTCTGCAGGCCAGTCAAGTTCCTCCACACCAAACTCGCTCATCCATGTCTTTATGGACCGACGCTTTGTACACTGGTGCACATTCATGGTGGAACAGGAAGGGGCCGTCCCCAAACTGTTCCCACAAAGTGGGGAGCATGAAATTGTCCAAAATGTCTTGGTATGCTGAAGCATTAAGAGTTCCTTTCACTGGAACTAAGGGGTCAAGCCCAACCCCTGAAAAACAACCCCACACCATAATCCCCCCTCCACCAAACTTTACATTTGGCACAATGCAGTCAGGCAAGTACCGTTCTTCTGGCAACTGCCAAACCCAGACTCGTCCATGGGATTGCCAGAGAGAGAAGCATGATTGGTCACTCCAGAGAACACGTCTCCACTGCTCTAGAGTTTGCGCGCACTGTGACCCTCAGCATGCGCTGACCCCGCTCTGTGATTTTACATGGCCTATCACTTCGTGGCTGAGTTGCTGTTGTTTCCAATTGCTTCACTTTGCTATAATCCCACTAACAGTTGAGCGTGGAATATTTAGTAGTGAGGAAATTTCAGGAATGGACTTATTGGAAACCTATCACGGTACCACGCTTGAGTTCACTGAGCTCCTGAGAGCGACCCATTCTTTCACAAATGTGTGTAGAAACGTCTGCATGCCTAGTGCTTGATTTAGACACCTGTGGCCATGGAAGTGATTGAACACCTGAATTCAGTGATTTGGAGGGGTGTCCCAATACTTTTGGCAATATAGTGTATGTATTAGAGCTGTCAAGCTATTAATATTTTTCATCTAATTAATTACGATGTGCCAATTAATCATCTAATTAATGGCACATCAGAAATTACGGCCAAAATGATTTTTGATTTTTTTCTCAGACGCTGCATCTGAATTGGTATTTAGATATATTTGCAGAACAAAACAGCTTGGTTGATCTTCTATGTTCTGTAAATGGCTCTCTTTATGAATGAGTCATTGAATCATTTGATTCACCCGATTGATTTGAAACGAAACACCGCTGTGTGTTGCTCAGAGATACAAAAGTTCTGCTCTGGCTTTACAGGTAATATTTTGTTGGCAAAATTGAGACAATAACAAAGATTTGTGTCTAAAATATGACAAAATATTAACTTCTTATTTATTGAACTGTTGTATAAAATCAATGTCACATTTGCAGTCGTGCTATTCAGGACAAAAACAGCACTTGTGTGATATTGACACACACACACAAAGGTGACACATTACTTTACTAATGTGAAAAAATAGGTTGGGACTTTTATTTGTTTGTTCCAGCATTTTATGTCCCTTTGCTTGGGTACATCCAGAAAGAATTCAGATTTTGTCCTTGCTCAGGGAGTTTCCTGTAGCCACGGCAGCCCTCGGCCCATTGCGAGCACAATTTAGGCAGCGTGTGGCAACACCCATCCCTTGGCTGCACACTCCTCCTGGCCAGCGCTAATGATACCCCTCACCTCTGACCCTTCTGATCCGCCCCGGTACCTCCGGCCACATCCTCAGAGACGAGCCAGGCAGCACTAGCCGAACGAGAGCCAGCTCGAATGACGGCCATCTCTGAGCCAACGGGCCTCCTCAGACGATAGCCGTCAGGATCGCAGCGATGAGATGGGATGAGACAGCGAGCGCTGTGGGACAGATCATGGTTCGAGGAGAGATTTTAACTACGCTAAACCCATTTCCAAAGTAACCGCACAGATGGGTCCAGGACGAGGGCAAAATGACGGATTTTACCTGTGCTTATTTTCACTAGAAGTTTTTTAGTGTTGTAACCTTTCAGATTGTAACTTCATTGTACTGCTCCTAAAATATGTAATTCATTATGTTACATCACTAGGGATGCAAATCATAAGGAGTTTATCATTATTGGTTCTGATTTTACTAGCGATTCCAGTTTCTTAACCATTGCTATTTTTAATCATGAACTATGAAATGGACTAGCATATTATTTTTTTTTTTACCTTAATTGAAATTAAATATACATATTAGATGGAAAACTTATATTTAAAAAAACCTTTAACATAAATTAGAAATGCTGCTTTGGCAACTAACTGAAACTAAGTTTAAGTTGAAGTACTAAATTGACAAACTAAAATTGAAATAAAACAATAAAGCTAATTAAAATTAATAAAAACAAAACTAATAAAAATGAGGTGAAAAATTAATGTACTAAAAATTAATTAAAAAAGCACATAACAAAATGACTAAAACTTGAAACCTAAAAAAAAAAAAGCTAATTCAAAATATTAATATGTAATATAATAATATATAAATAATAGTAAAATAACACTAAAATGGGACTGATCTAGTTTTGTCACATTCCCCTATTCTTTTAATTAATTAATTAACATTTTACATTTTTATCACACTGTAAAAATGATTGCTGTGATTATCACAACTTAAAATTCAACATTAGAATAAGAAAAAATGTGTTGTTTCAACTTAAAAAATGTCGTGCTTGACTTCAAATATTAAGTTTAGTTAACTTTCGTTAGATATTTAAGTTATCTCAACAAATTTTAAGCTGTTAGAACAAATTTCAGCAACATTTTTTTTACAGTGCATTTGGACATTCAATTAATATTTGCATATGATTATTTTTCTGATTGGTCTACTATTTGCATCCTTCATTGGTTTTCCTTTCCTGCATGTATTTAAAGGGTACATGACACACACAGCTTCTGTCAGTCTCATGTTAATCTTGAGTATGTATAGAGCAGTGCTGCATCCTTCACATCTCAGAAGAGTCTTTAGTTTGATCAGATTTATAAAAGACAGATACGCTGAGCCGATTCTTTCTGAAAACAGTCGAGCTTGTGCAGTGGGCGGAGCTAAAGAGTCACGAGCACACACACACACACACACACACACACACACACACACACACACACACACACACACACTACATCATGGCAGTATCCCTGGACAACTTTAGATTCACTATTGTTGTTCACATTATATGCACTTATGTGCCGATTGCCAACAAAACACACACATCTGATGCAGTTTCACTCACCGCCTGCGGTTTCCACTCATGACCGGGAACACACAAACACACTCGCAGAACTCCGTTGCTGCTCCGGATAAACTGCATCCACTGTTTAACACTTGATTCTTTGGGAAGCTGAACAAGGTGATCTTTCCCTCACAACCAGAAACATACTTCTTTAGTGGCATTGTTGATTTCGTGGTCTAAAGACAAAATGGCAGCGCTGCCGACGG
>CM031967.1:3774817-3916700 GCA_018749465.1 Paracanthobrama guichenoti
ACCTTTCACCTGTTTTGCTGTTTTCCAAATGTTTCTTTTCTTAGCATTAATGGTTTTGTCACCAAGAACTGTGTTTAATAATGTGTGATGCTTCACAGCTTTCTCTCTCTCTCTCTCTCTCTCTCTCTTTCTCTCACTTACGCGTTTGATCTTTGATAAACTAATGAATGCTCAGGTATAATCTTGCTCGTTTCTGCTTTGCTGCCTTACGGATGCATCGGGTATGTTTTTATTTCCCTGTTTGATCATTAAACCCCTTTATGCACCTCTCAGCTTCTTCCTCTTTCAACCACCTCCTATCCTGAAGAAGAGGAGACTCCCGGAGATCGTCTGTGTGCAGATTGATGGATGAAATGGATCGCTCATGTTCCACTGACGTGTGTGTGTGTGTGTGTGTGTGTGTCTCTTCAGTGATTTAGACAGAGACTTTTGGAATAACAATGACAGCTGTTCAGTGCAGCAGCGCTGGAGCTCATACCCGCCCAAGGAGTTTGTACTAAACATTTCTCCTTATGCCCCTTACGGAGATCCACGCCTCTCACTCAAGTGAGTCTCTGTTCAGGCTGGTAAGAGACACCAACCCCTGACCCACAACTCATACCACACCCGAACCTCACCCAACCCGAACCCTTACCAACCGCACCCTCGATTTGTGCTGCCAGACTCTTAACTAGCAGCAGGAAGTCTGGTCCACTTTATTTGTTACTGTTCATTCAGGTCAAGAGCCGCCCACTTAGACAGGACACGACCGTCTGACAGCCACATGCTGCAAACTGACCAATCGCTTTGTTTGTTTGTTTTATTATATTATTATTTTATTATAGTATTATATTATTAGTAGTAGTATTATAGTATTAAGTATTATACCATATTTTTAAAATATAACTTTTTCAATATTATATTATATTGTTATTATTTATGCTTATGTATGTATGTGCATATATTTTGAATAATATGTGTATATATTTGAAAAATAATAAAATATATATTATACAAATGATATATATATATATATATATATATATATATATATATATATATATAGTAACTTACAGTATTAGAATTTTATGTATATTTAAAAAGTATATATATATAGTATAGAATTTATTTGTATATTTTATATATATATATATATATATATATATATATATATATATATATATATATATATATATATATATATATATATATATATATATATATATAGTGACTCATAATATAATGAGAAAATTATATATTATATTACAGTTTGGAGAACTGTTTTAGACGATGCATAAAGCCAAGCAAGCTTCAGATTTTCTGTTAGCATTGGTTGTTTTCAGTGTGTCAGACGGTCAGTGAGCGGACGGTGGGCTCAGACTAACACAACCCATATTTTACTGTTCCTCATCTCACCTGTTACCCAACAACACACCCCATTTATCCCTGATCCCTGGCAGGGCTGTAATGATGAGGAAGCATCCCGTACACTAACACACTTTTCCAAAAGGATATGGCAATGAGCTCATAAAGCCAAACTCATAATATCCTTGATCTGATTGTGATGTGGTCCATAGTATGGGATAGTCCAGTACCAGAACACCAGCCAAAATGACAAGATAAAGCCAAAATATGTGAAAGATGAAGTGTGTCATTTCTGCTCCTATATATGCACTATATATCCATACCATATCAGCTATGTGTATCACTGGGGGAAAAAGTTGCTGCCTTAAATTAAGTACAACCAACTTTATTTCAACTTAAATTACATTAAACTATCTTAAAAAATTAGTTGAATTTTGTATAACCTATAAATTGCTTATCTTATTTTGACGAGTTAAAGCAATGTAAAAACATATGTTGTCATAACTTATCATTTTTACAGTATATACACTCACCTAAATGATTATTAGGAACACCATACTAATACTGTGTTTGACCCCCTTTCGCCTTCAGAACTGCCTTAATTCTACGTGGCATTGATTCAACAAGGTGCTGAAAGCATTCTTTAGAAATGTTGGCCCATATTGATAGGATAGCATCTTGCAGTTGATGGAGATTTGTGGGATGCACATCCAGGGCACGAAGTTCCTGTTCCACCACATCCCAAAGATGCTCTATTGGGTTGAGATCTGGTGACTGTGGGGGCCATTTTAGTACAGTGAACTCATTGTCATGTTCAAGAAACCAATTTGAAATGATTCGAGCTTTGTGACATGGTGCATTATCCTGCTGGAAGTAGCCATCAGAGAATGGGTACATGGTGGTCATAAAGGGATGGACATGGTCAGAAACAATGCTCAGGTAGGCCGTGGCATTTAAACGATGCCCAATTGGCACTAAGGGGCCTAAAGTGTGCCAAGAAAACATCCCCCACACCATTACACCACCACCACCAGCCTGCACAGTGGTAACAAGGCATGATGGATCCATGTTCTCATTCTGTTTACGCCAAATTCTGACTCTACCATCTGAATGTCTCAAAAGAAATCGAGACTCATCAGACCAGGCAACATTTTTCCAGTCTCCAACTGTCCAATTTTGGTGAGCTTGTGCAAATTGTAGCCTCTTTTTCCTATTTGTAGTGGAGATGAGTGGTACCCGGTGGGGTCTTCTGCTGTTGTAGCCCATCCGCCTCAAGGTTGAGCGTGTTGTGGCTTCACAAATGCTTTGCTGCATACCTCGGTTGTAACGAGTGGTTATTTCAGTCAAAGTTGCTCTTCTATCAGCTTGAATCAGTCGGCCCATTCTCCTCTGACCTCTAGCATCAACAAGGCATTTTCGCCCACAGGACTGCCGCATACTGGATGTTTTTCCTTTTCACAGCATTCTTTGTAAACCCTAGAAATGGTTGTGTGTGAAAATCCCAGTAACTGAGCAGATTGTGAAATACTCAGACCGCCCATCTGGCACCAACAACCATGCCACGCTCAAAATTGCTTAAATCACCTTTCTTTCCCATTCTGACATTCAGTTTGGAGTTCAGGAGATTGTCTTGACCAGGACCACACCCCTAAATGCATCGAAGCAACTGCCATGTGATTGGTTGATTAGATAATTGCATTAATGAGAAATTGAACAGGTGTTCCTAATAATCCTTTAGGTGAGTGTATGTATTTATTTATATAACATTTCCAGTTTCTGCCGTTACTGATATTTTTTCATCTTATTTTAAGGTTTAGCTGACTTTTAGTTGAGGTTTAGCATTTAGCTCTAATCTATAGAGATAAAGCTTTAAGGATATAATTAACCCTTTAACTGCCTTATATTTGTGATTTTGTTCTATAACACATTTCAAAAGGAATATTTATCATATTTCACACTGTACATTTGTAATGTTATGACGTTTAAATTCACTTTATTTTTATTTATAATATTGGCTATTAATTGGTTACCTTCTATCAAATGAAAATGTATTGATATCATCCAGAATTCTGTTATCTTTGTATTTTTTATATGCTTTTATAGTTTTTATTTTACTTTATATATTTTGAATTAGCTTTTATATTTACAGATTTTATTTATGCATGTGTTTTTAATATTTCTATTTAGCTTTAATTTATTTTAATTTAAGATTTATTTTTAGTTTTTTATTATTTCAACTTAAACCTTTTTTTATTTCAGTTCAATGCAAATTTCAGTTTCAATTTTTTTGCATCTAATGTTTATATTTGATTTGATTTCAGCTTTATTTCAGTTAACAAAAACAATTTTTAATAGTTTCGGCACCAATCAACATTACGGTGCGTTTATTTGAGCCGCTGTCCGTGGTGTCGCTCGTGACGCAGAAATTGCACACTTCACGTTCAATCTTGTAATGCGAATGAAAGTCATTATGCAGATTTTATTCTTGATGCCTCGTTGATGTTCTTTAAGCTTCGCAGGACTGCAGGGACATTATCAATGTATTGGACAGTTTGCTAATTATAGCAGCAAAAGCCTGACATTCAAATCTGTTTTGTTTCGCCCCAAAATTGCAAAATTGGACCCTTAATGTCTCTCACTCCCTACAGCCCTGCTTTGTCTATTCTTAGCGTATGACCTTTAACCTTTCACCCCCTCCTCCCCCCATGGGGTGTTACCATGGAGACGGACAACCCTCCTGCTTCAGCTATCCAGCGAACAGCAGCAATAACAGTAAAGAAACAAACAAACAAACCAAAATGCGCTCTTGAATGGTGTCTAACCCTCATTGTCGTAGAGGGTTGACCGTTACAGCCTGATTGTGGTGTGGTAACCCCCGTTTCACCTTGTTATAAGATGGTGTTGTTTTGCCTCTGTGCTTTCACCTTTCTCGGGCTTGTACTCGATGTGTCCCTCCAGCACTCCTGATTCTTCCAGCCTGTTTCGCAGCGGCGTCTGTGCGGTAAACCCTCACCGGCCTAATCCAGACAGGTTTCGCTAAAGAAAGAAACGGTCTAAACATGCTTGTCTATCGAAACCAGCGGCAGTCGTACAGAGGGGTTCAGATGGGGCGGCCTGTCTAGAAAATGAAAAATGAAATAAACATGTTAGCCGCGGTGGCTCAGGTGATTCAATTTCCCTTTCTGTGGACTGCGAGGCCGCTGGACCTGCTGGATTAAAGCGGTGTGGGTGAATGCAGGCCGCTGCACTAAAGCTCTGCTATTTGAGACGGAAACCGCAGATTGAAGCAAAACCGACTGGGAAAAAACACTTTGTAGTACTTATAGTCTAGTTTGTCTTTAGTTATAGTCTTTTTGTCACAATATTGTATAGGTATTTTAGAGGCTTGTATCTTGGGATGCAGAATATATCACTTATTTGCTCTAAATATATAGAGCATTTGATTAGACTTGTTTTACAAGTGATTTAGTTAGTACTTACTCAAATAAGTACCAAACCATAATGTTCTTATGATTTGTTTTAGGTTAGTTACTTGAAATGATGCATAATTTACTGTTATTACTACAGTAAGTACACGTAGTAACAAATAACCGTCACCTTAAAATAAAGTGAGTTTTTTTTATTGGTAAGTATTGGCTGATCTTGGATATTTAATTGTGCTTGACCATTACATTTGTCTTCGTCTAAAAAGCACTTAAAGTTACGCTAATAATTTAAAGGCTAAAATATCCAAAAACCACTAGAACAATGTTCTATATATTTGTTTACTGTACTTACATTATCCCAAATGTTTCCAACCATGTTTAAATCCAGAGAAATCAGCTGTTACGGACTGTGCCCGTGCGTCGCCTGTCAGTGACGTCGTATCCGCGCTAGCCTTGATTTCCATAGAAACCATGGAAACACCAAAGGTGCTTTAATATACGATGTGTTTTATTAGACAGACGAGTTCTAACTGTTTGGATACATTTATCAACAGAAAACTAATCAACATGGTTAGTCTTATCGTGTGAATCGCTTGTTTTCTTGATTTACCATGTTTTTACCACGCCTCAGAGACAACAGTATTTTGTCAAGTGGCTGACATAGCATAATCAGAGAGAGCTTTCTCCGTCATACAATACATTTAAAAATTATGTAATTTAGCAACAGTCATTTAGTCATCCTGTTTTTATTAATATGGTATTCTAATATCGATCTAGATTACTGCAAAGTGCAACAAGTGTCACCGAGCGAGCACACAGAATGACGCTATAACATAACCTTCAACACACACAAATGTATTTAGTATGATTGTTTTAACTAGCGATGCATTACCAGTGTTTCGCGCAGGTCTCTCTCATTAGCATTAGCTCCCGTGGCTCTCAGCACGTCCTGCTTCATACCACCATACCGTTAATAAAACTTTAATACATTCGCTCATTCATGAACATGATTTCTGTCCTTTCCATCGGCTGTGGAGGTGAAGACGACAACTCCCATGATTCCACGCTCATTCACGCTCAAGCTACGCCTTTGTTTTGAATAAGCGACCTCTAGTGGCAAAACTTACATACTGTGCCTTTAATAATAATTAAAATTTTTAGCAAATCTCAAAATTAATATCCATTTTTCATACTGTACATTATAATGTTGCAATGCATAAATTCACTTGTAGAATTTAACCCTTAAACGCCTACTTCGGGACGTTATTCACTACCCTCCCCCTCATTCATTTTTTAAAGTTAGACATCAACCTTCTTTGTTTTCCTCAATATATTCCTTAGCAATGATATAGCAAGAAAAAAATGATAAAAGAATGCCTTTTATCTAATGAATTCTTTGTATAAAAGTGTTTAGGGTCTCTAGCGACCCGGGGTATGTAATAGTGTAAGTATATTTTTTGTGCGCTACAATAGTTGAATCTCAGTTGCAGTTCACCTTTATTCCTCGAGGTGGCAATGTCTGATGCACAATGATGACGTGATGTTGGTAGAGACCCATTCACGTTAGATATAGATCCGGTTCGCTAAAGACCCAAATATGTTATGATGATTGGCGAAACAACTGATTGAACTATATTAATATAATTGTAATATCAGCTGTTTATTATCTTATTGGTATAGTTTTTAATACACATGGCCAACATTTAAGCTAGTTTATCAAATATTAGAAGTAAAAATGAAAGTATATATATTAGAAGTAATATGTAATCGACCAGTGTAATCGACCGGTCTCTGTCCGTATCAGCGCTGGATCTCGTGCCGGAGCTTGTGTCATGTTCAGTGGAGGAACTTCTAACTTTAGACCTGCGTTTCACTCGTAGCCGAAATATGCTGTGACTGACTCCATAACCCATCCATAACCATTCAGTGAACAGTTCTGAGAACATATGATATGATATTTATGATATTTTAACATCATAAGTATTTACATTCTGTATAATCTGTATTCTTTTTTAATCAAATCAAAATATTAGGCAAGGCATCAGGCGTTTCCATCACGTGAAAAGACAGACGTGCCACTCGTTTAGGTGACTCACATCTAAACATCCCCTGTATGTTGCTTTGCATAAAATTAAACAATATTCATAGATTTATAAACATTTTCACAAAATTGTATTTTCCCGAAGACATGCTCCAATTTGACAGAGCTGAGCCGCTCTCTCCTGAAAAGGTCACAGAAAGCCTGCAATAAAAATAACTCCACCTCTGCGTTACATCTGACCCAGGATCTGGTTAACACAAAAACTACCCAAACACCCAAAAAAAACAAAGACCCATAAGGCTCAACCCAGAACTTTGGTGTGTGTGTGTGTGTGTGTATATATATATATATATATATATATATATATATATATATATATATTCTAAGTCTAAAAATCAGATTCCTCACCTGGTTTTGCGCCAATCTGTGGCTGTCAGCTTTGTCACTTAAAGCTCTTTTTGCTCTTATCCTGCTGTTTTTGATGTTGATGGTGGTGTTGGTGTTGATGTTGTATTGTGAGTGTTTGAGTGGTGCGGCAGTGTTACTTAAATCTCTTGATAACTGCATGATGACTTTCACCAGGTCCACAAACTGGTGACCATAATGATTATGAAATACAGATGACAAAAGTAACCCTTTGTCTATGAAGTCTGCAACATTTATGGGTGTCATTAATGTGAAGCATGTCACCGGGAGTGCAAATGTGGTTATTTGAAGCATCAGGGTCGTTGTAAACCCGTTTGTAAGGCTCTGCTACGCCCCCTAAAGGAGGAGCTACACTTGGCACTGCATCTTTAAAAGCCCAGGGTGTTAGTATGTAGTCCTGTAGCTCGCTGTGAGGTCACACGCATGTAACACTCTCATGGGATAAATGATTGCTATTTATCCAAACGTGTAACCGTTTCTTCTCTCCCAATGTTTGTCCTTTTCCTCCTTTTTCTCTTTCTGGCGGACCCCTCAGTGGGGCGGTGCCCGGGGGCCAGAAAGGGGCCGCGGGGGGTGGATTGGGGGACGGAGGGGGGCCGTCGCGCAGCGACAGCCTGAGGAGTATGATGACGGGGGGCATTAAAGCCGGCAGGTGGCAGACGGTGCAAAGCCGCCTGCATTCCGGAGACTTCAAGAACGGCAAGTGAGTCGAGCCCACAGGGGACAAGAAAGAGAGTGTGTGTGTATGAGATGTTTAAGAAAGTTAAAAATGCCTTTTGTGTGGGTCTGCACTTTGCTGAGATTTCAGGCCGCCCTGCAGTCTAATAATAGCAGAATCCGTACGACTGACTCACACACACACACACACACTTAGAAGCACTTAGACGCGCAGATCACTCATTTCAGTCCATTATAAAACACAACAGTACCCGCAATGACTCAAAAGACGGCGTAATTGGTGATATCATGCACCTGATTCAGCCGGAAAATGTGAAATGTGAGGGATAATAAATATAAATGCAAAGCAGAGAGGTCTTGTGTTAGCCTGAAGGGGTGATTTTGCAATAATACAGACCGGCTGACTGTAATGATCTGGCTTGTTATATGGCTACTTAACATGTTAATGCACTGGAAATATTTATTTTTATTGAGTTTAACGTTGACATGGAATCAGAATTTACCTAATGCACTTTCTTATTGCGGACGATTCGTCTGTGCATATTATTTCAAGTAAGAAAAATGGCCTTCATAATCTTTTCTATATATTTCTATTACATATAAATGCTGTTCTTTTGGACATTCTATTCATCAAAGAAAGTACAAAAATATGAAGCGGCACAACTGTTTTCAACATTGATAATAATCATAAATGTGTCTTGATCATCAAACAATCATATCAGAATGATTTCTGAAGGATCATGTGATCATGTAATGATGCTGAAAATTCAGCTTTGATCACAGGAATAAATTACATTTGGACATATTCACATAGAAAATAGTTAATAATATTTCACAATTTTTGCTGTATTTTTGGTCAATTAAATGCAGCCTTGGTGAGCAGAAGAGACGATAGTGTAGGTACTGTATGTACGCAGAAAATGACTCCTGTCTACTAGAATGGGGAAGAAATCATGAAACGGTTTAGCTGTTTTAGTTCAAATTGTGCACAAAAAGTCTGCCAGTCTAGCCCCACCTAAAGCGCAGCATCTGATTGTCTCTTTTAACTGAAAGGCAGGAGTTTCATTCCTGTGGTGGTCAATCTCTTTTTTCCTCTGGTAATGCTCGCCGTGCACAATCCAATCAGTTCTTGATAGTGCATTCAGTAAAACTGGCATTTTGTGTTGATATTTTAGTGTATTCTGTAAGAACAATGACTCTGCATTATGAGACATGAAGCTAACTTAGCATTTTAAGTATGTTTGCCATTTAAAGGGACAGTTCACCCAAAAATGAAAATTAGCCCATGATTTACTCCCCCTCAAGCCATCCTAGGTGTGTATGACATTCTTCTTTCAGCCAAACACAATCTGAGTTATATTAAAAACAATATCCTGGCTCTTCCAAGCTTTATAATGGCAGTGAATAGTTTTATGATTGCATCAATCCATCATAAAAGTAATCCATACCACTCCGGGAGATTAATAAAGGCCTTCTGAAGCGAAGCCATGTGTTTGTGTAAGACAAATATCCATATTCATAACTGTATAAACTATAATCAATGGCTTCCGTTAACGGCCGTACAGAAAGTCTAGTTCCGGAAGAAGAGTGACCTCAAAAATTGGGCAAACTCCAAGTTACCATCCACTCCCGTTATAAAGCTTGGAAGAGCCAGGATATGCTTTAACATAACTCTGATTGTGTTCGTCTGAAAGAAGAAAGTCATACACACCTAGGATGGCTTGAGGGTGAGTGAATTATGGGAGAATTTTTCATTTTTGGGTGAACTATCCCTTTAACTCTTTATTTGATTGCAGAAAGTTCTAATGAACCCGACGGAAGAATTAATCAGAATCAAGTACATTTGAAGATAACGGTTCTTTGTTGGCGTCATTGGTTCCATGAAGAATCTTTAACATCCATGGAACCTTTCCATTCCATTCCACATTCTTTTTAGAATGTTCACTGAAAGGGGGAGCTTTTATGGCATCGCTCCTCCTTTAGTTTTAAGAGTGTATTCCAGTGAGCTGTGTAATAAACTGCAATCACAATCAGACGAGGAAATATGATACGTTCCGATGACAAACGTCCATAATTTGTCTGATGACTTTCTGAACACCAGATTTTTTATAACACGGTTAAAGTTTAATAGAAGCCGTTTCAGTGACATGAGCGATGGTTGGAGGACGTTTAACACGGAATTTTCCATATTAATCGGCGGCTAGTGAAACCATGTAGCACAAAATATTAATGCACTAAACGTCCTATAAATGTGCTTAATATTTCAGTGACTCATAATGTGCATCTGTCAGCAGTGTGAAATGAATCCTGAGAGAGGAGGACATTTCATTACATTGGTAAGAGAAAGTTTAGAGAACCCAAAGAGATTCATTTCAGGACAGCGTGACAAACAAAGCTCTGCGAACCCATCCTGTCCCGTAGCGATGCGTGTGTCCGTGAAGTCCACGAGACTGTAGCGTGTCCCATTTGTCAGTGTAGATTCAGGAGGGATCTCATTATGACTACACATAAACTGACTCAAGAAATATTAAAGGTTTAATGTCAAAGTGAAATGCTGCTTGCAGCTAGTTTTACTTCCATAATCGGCGCATTTCTGAGGAAAATGCCAGTCGGAAAATTAGGGTGGGACTTTATAAATATTATATATTTTACTATGTATTTAAAAATATATTCACATGAATGTTTTTACATGTAAGTTTTAGTTATTTATAATTAATCATATTTTAAAATATTTTATATATTATAAATTATTTAATTATAAATATATTTAATAAATATATATTATAATATAATTAGAAAATATAATAAATGTATTAGAAAATAGTATGTTTTTGAATATATTTTAAAATATACAAAATATATTGCTAATATATATTTACATTTATATTTCATTGTTCATTATTATTATTAAATATATTTGATACATTATAAATTATACTTAATAAATAGCACAGATTAATAAATTATTAAAATATGTAAATATATTTCTTTAAAAATATTTTAAATAAATTTTTTTGTACATTCAAAATATATAAACAATATAATTAAATTAAAGAATGTATTTAGTGCGACAAAATACCAACAAATATTAAGATACATTTAAAATAATATATTTTAAAATGTATATTAGCAATATATTTTGTATATTAAGTATATTTAAAAATATATTCATTATATATTGAATGTATTTTCGATAAGTTTTAGTTATTTATATTTCATCATGTTATTATTTATACAATTATATTGTCTATATTTTGCATTTACTAAAAATGTACTTTATGGCTAGAAATGTATTATCCTGCCCCTGAAATATAATTTGTGATACATTTTGACATTTAAAGGTTTACAAGATATATATTTTCATATTTGGAAAACATATTTCATTAAGCTGCGCTGTTTGCAGCATATTTTGTCATATATTTTTGTGCCATTTTTTTGGTATATTGTCAAACTAAATACATTTATATTGTTTAAATATTTTGAATAACTTATCGTATCAAGCCGTGCTGTTTACAACATATATACACTAAAAAATGCTGGGTTAAAAACAACCCAAGTTGGGTTGAAAATGGACAAACCCAGCGACTGGGTTGTTTTAAGCAAACATTTGACCCAACCGCTGGGTTAAAACAACCTGATCGCTGAGTTAGTCCATTTTCAACCCAACTTGGGTTGTTTTTAACCCAGCATTTTTTAGAGTGTAGCATATTTGAAATAAATTGTGGCCAGAAAAAAACTAAATAGTGCCATATGGGTTATTTTATCCATCGTGAATTGTTAAAAGTGGGTGTAAAATAACATTTCATGACGTGTGCAAAATAAGACCATGTGATGCGCAAGTTTGGTTTGTGCACAATGATTTCTTGCGGATAATAATGAGACTAATTAACAAGACACACCAAAGGAGTGAACAGATGAACAAGACAAGTGGTGAATAAGGAAGCAAACCTCAGCAAACCAAAACAAACCCAGAGCTGCTACAACGCTCCTGACGTTCACACGGCGAGCGCTGCGCACACATACACACAGGGGGCTCAATTTAAGTTTTCTTCACACCCTTAGCTAACACCTCCTCTCCTCCAGCACCTCACATATTCTCTCTCTGTCTCACATCTCTCTTCTCGCACTCCATCCATACCACCAGTCCTCGTTCTTCTCTCGTTCTCTCTCTCTCAACACGCCCTCCGTTTTTCTCCGTCAGTAATTGGATTCTATTTTCAGGCCGCTATATGTGTCTGTCTCTTGTGTTGTGTCTCACATCCTCTTTTCCCTGTCTCTCTCTTCCTCTGTCTCTCTCTTTTTTGCCTACATCTTGTTCTCCACTATGGCTTGTTTTGCCCCCTGGTGTTTGTCCTGCAACTACCTGATGCCCTTTACTAGCTTAACCTGTTGAGCCGGTGCCAGTTCAGCCCTGTGCCCTGTCAGCATGAAATCATTAATACATGCTCCTGTCCCTACAGTGCAGGATGAAAGTATACAAAGAACAAGATAATGAATAAGAAGATAATGTTAAGTAATAGTCACTAATAGACTTTTACTTGGTGTTGGATTTCAACATGCTAGTTAAGGTTTAGGTTTGACTGTTTCTATAATTTCCTTCCTTTTGTTAAAAAGGTTCAAATGAAAGCATTAACTGTAATCAGTTTTGAATAGTTTCAGCCATGTTACCGCCTAGTAACATTTACTTTTTTGTTTTTGCATGCATATTTTTAAAGTAAATTTCACATGGAATTAAGTAAAGTCTACTTAACTAAATTAAGTATAATTAACAAAGAAAATAAGTATTGTAACTTGGTCAGTTAAAGTTTGAGTAATTTCTACACTGTACAAAAATATTGTTGGTTTAACTGTCTGGTTCTGTTCAATAATTTATTTTTTTACCAAAGACTGCTATGTTTTTTTTTTTTTTTTTTTTTTTTTTAGAAATCTTACTTAATCAGAATGGTACGAAACTTAAGTTTAAAAAAAAAAATCACGGACATGATTCGATGAGGTTAAATCGTCCTGAAACAAATAGTCACACTTGTATTTGAAAATGAATGGGAAGTGAATTTCATCTAGTGGAAGCGTTTGGTACTGCGCACTTACAAAATCTCACCTCACCTCATTTGGAACACAACTCATTTAGATTTATGGCTTTGATTTTCTCACAGCATTACAGTAAAATATATTTTAAAAATATATATAGAAAATAGTATTTTTATGCATTTTTCATAACAATAAACGTAAAATTCTGTAACTTTTTAAAACTTTTTTCACTTTAATAATTTGCCACGTGTCATCTTCATCAAATTTAAGTCTGTGCTCTACACTGAAAAAAAAAAAAATTGCTTAATTAAAATGAGCCAAAGCAACACAATTGCTATACATTTTGTCCTAACTTAATCTGATTGTGTTCAATCCACTTAAATATAAGACAAATTGAAGTTTACTTAATCCGTTTGTGTTGAGATTACATGATTGATTTGTGTTGCATTAACTGAAACTGGGCGGGGCTTGTTAGTTCCCAGCATGCTTTGCATATGGAGAGTAAGTGTTGTTATTTTATATGTTTTATGTATTTTTGAGCAAGATGAGAAAGGGGGAGACTTGATTGTGTTTAATAGTGTTTAATATTCAATAATGTTGGAATTATTAGAATAATTTAAATTACAGTGCGTTACCATTGTGGAGAAGAGTGAAGCATTTGCTTACACTCTAAAACAACCCAAGTTTGGTTGAAAATGGACTAACCCAGCGATTGGGTTGTTTTAACCCAGTAAATGGGTTGTTATAACCCAGCAGTTGGGTTAAATGTTTGCTTAAAACAACCCAATCGCTGGGTTAGTCCATTTTCAACCCAACTTTCAACATTTTTTAGAGTGACAGCTAATGTCATAATGGCTTTGCTGAAGGAGCTTTTAATGCTTAGCATTTAAGATGCTAATGTGTGCTTTTGCTAGCTAAAAGTTTGTCAACTAGCTATAGTGTAGTATTATAATTCAGTTGTGTAACATTAAAATATATGAAATTGAAGTGGATGAATGAATATATAAAATTCACTTTGAGACTACTTAATTGGGTCGCTTAAAATGTATTCATCCCATGATGTTGAAGTTACATGATTGTTTAACTTAATTGATTCACGTGGGACTGATGTACACAATTAAATCATGCAAGTCCAACACACTTTTTTTTTCAGTGTAAAGCACGTAAGATTTACAACTGTTTAAGTGTTATGTTCAAAAATGTTATAAATGGATCATAACTACAGCATAAATATAATTTAATACCTTATAAGTATTAAGTATTAAATAAAAAACATTATCAAACTAAAATATAGTACATTCATTTCATTGAAATGCATTGAAGCTGCCACGCGGACGGTTAACTAAAAAAAAAAAAAAAGTTTTGAGTTCATTTAAATAAAAAAATTGAGTTAATACAATGGAGAGTGGTTTAATAAATAGAAACTCAAAATATGATGTTATTTGAACCACATTAGTTGTGATAAGTTTCAAAGTTTAAAAAAAGAATTACTTAGAACATCTAATAATACATTAAATATTGTGTCGACAAATTATCTACGTAGTACCCTGAACACAGAGACCTTAATACTTGGTACACAATACACAATAACCCAATAATTTGGGTTGAAACAACCCAGCATTTTCTAGAGTGTACCATGGATTTTACCTTTCGAGTTGGTGGCATGTAAAATCAAAATATTGGCGGAAACAATTTATTAAGCTGTACTTTTTATAGGTTGACGGTACAATTTAGTTTGTACTCATTTGTGTCCTGTAAATGCACAATAGCTGTAAACGTGGCTAGAATATGCTCATTTAGTTTATACGGTTACAGGTTTGTGCATCAATTTCACACCTAACATGCATCCTTTGCTCTTCCTTATGATGCAGAATCATTAAAAAGCTCTCCTGTGGTTGCTGGGAAATGAAAAGTGAGAAATTCTCGAATGCGTCTCTATTTGCAACCAAAATCACTTGCGTGTCACATCGTATTTGAAGGCAGTATCTCCTGTTTCACATGAAAATATGTCACATTACAGAAGTAAAATGGGATGCGAATGCCTTTCATGTTGACTTCAGTACATCAAGATGGTTTTCCTCCACTGGAGCAAGTTTGTGTTATGTCCCATAAACTCCAAATCACTCTGAAACATTATATTTAATGACTTTTCTGAAAAATGTTCACTGACAGACACTTTCAGAGAAGAATTTGCAAAATTGTATCTTTAGGGGCACAGCAGCTTGATACGTGTCACTTATCTCCCCCTAAAAGATGCATATATCTTAGAATCGTAATATGTACCCTTAAGGTACTACTCTCCCAGCAAGCAATAGCCGTCATTTCACTGTCTCGGTTAACTATAGACCTGATATAGTCCGGCTATGAGTAACCCACTTCTTGCCAAAATAACCTTGATTTGGTTACATGTCGTTTTTGCCAAAATAACTTGCGAGATGTATGATATTCCATCATGTAAGCAAAGTCAACAGTGATTACAAGGTGTTTGGTTTCATTTCTTTGACACATGGCCGTAACCACCATTGACATTGAGGGGGGTCAAGTCCTCCAGAATAATTAGAAATGGCCAAATTGTCCCCCCCCAATATTTGATATTCTTGATGCTGCTCTGCTGCTCTCCATTACACACCGCTCTGTTTGTTGCTATGACAAAAGTAAAATGTTACATTTTTTAGGTTGGTCTGCCTCAGCGGTCTAACAGCGCTCATCACTGTCAGAATGAGTGAGATGGCCAATCAAATCAAAGTAGGCGGGGCTTACGGTTAGTGCGAATTCCAACGCGACACTTTAGTTATAGCAGTGAAAGAGTGCATCATAAGATGCAAGTAGCTAAACAAAGTAGCTAAAGTAGCTAAGCTTATTTCCAAATATTTACTTCAAAACTACAATAGAACTGGAATTTTACCGTTCTTCTTTTTTTTTTTCATTAAATCCTCTTTAATCATTTAATAATTGAATTCACACACAATTATTCCCCCCTATTGTTACAGCCTTGCTTTGACATCTTCATGTCCTAGATGACTAGTCTATTCTTGGGATATGGTTAGACTTCTATTAAATTTTTACTGACAGCCCAAATTTTAGCCTAGACGTCAGGGCTGTGTTTGGACGGCTATTAGACATCGCAAAATTGCTTGCTGGGATGAACCTTTTAGGGCTAAAAAATGTCCCTTTAAGGTAGGGGTGTCTAAACCTGCTTCTGGAGGGCCACGTCCTGATCATAGTATGCTTTTATTAGCTGGTTCAGGTGTGTTTAATTGGGGCTGGAGCTGAACTCTGCAGGATCAGGAGGACACCCCTGCTTTAAGGGTACTGCCCCAGTGACGAGCTGTTGTACCCTAAAGGTAAAATTCTGCTGGGATTAGACGATCTGAAATGGGGAAGAATAGACAGGAAATGTTTACATGAGTGCAGCTGAGGTGAAACTCACTGTGAAGTTTCTGAGGTGAATTTGACACAGTTTTTAGATCAAAGTGAAACAGGGCTAATGAGAGAAAGAGGGACGTAATTGCGAAAGGGAGGGGAGGAGAGGACAAGAGAATGACGGATGAACTAGCGTAGTTGGTTGGCTGCTGAAGAAACTCAGGGGGCCGTGGTGTTACTTAAAACGAGTGTCGCAAGAAACGATGGGCAAAGTTAAGAGAAGAAAGGGAGGAGAGGCAGAGGAGTGTGTCATGAGTAGACAGAGATGGGAGGCTCTCAACAGACCAAAAAACAGTCTCCCGCAAGAACCGGCGGCAGCCGACTGACACCGCACACGCCGCGGCATGCACATGCGCATGGTCGTTCAGGGCAGACCCGTCACACACCGCGATCCAGTCAGCCACGTACGGGAGCGGTACGCAAGCAAGCCGTGCAGACGCACACGCACGTTCGCCGCTCATCATCGGCTCATGGCAGTCTCGCTCGGGCCGGAAACGGACATGCACACGCACACCTGCAGGCTCACGCAGACCAGGGCGGCTGCGGTCTCTTCTGCTACCTGTGTTACAGTGGCTACTGCCTCTGTCTGATGCTTCTCTCCTTCTTTCTTCTTCTCCTCCTATCCCCACCTACATCTCGCACTCCTCCTCTTCCTCCTTCTTCCTCTCATCTACCCCCTTCTCCATCTGACGACACTATCTTGTCATCCTCTCTGGCCATTCCATTCTGCCCCCATCCTTCCCTGAACCTCTCGTCCTCCTCCATGTCTCCATTCTCACCTCTTCTATCCTCAACCAACTCCCTATCTCTCCTCCACCCGGATTCGGGACTTATTCCCTTTAACTTGTCATCTCCTCTTCCTCCATGCCCTTCTATGTCTTCTGATCCTCCTCCAACCCCTTCCAAATCCTCCTCGGATCCTTCTCCTCGACCCCGTCCTTTTGTTCTTGTCCCGCCTTCTCTCCTCCTCCTTCCTCGTCCCTCCCTCTGTCGCTCCCGCCCTTCCTCGTCTCGCTCCTTGCCCACCCTCCTGCTCTGCCCGCACAGTTTGTCCGACCACACCCTCTCCTCGACCGAGACCTTGGACCAAATTCCGTCAATGGGGGCGTTGCCTCGGCCCCGCACGTTGTTGCGTCAGCAGAGCCTCCAACAACCCTTGATCCAGGCTCCGGCCCCGAATTTGGCCAGCAGGCCGCCCATATCCCAGAGTTTGGGTCAGCTGCACACCCAGCCAGGTAGCGGAGGGGGCGGTGGTGCGGGGCCTGGAGGAGGGGGCGGAGCTGGCTCAAGGAACTCCAGGGGCGACCCAGCAGGTGGCGGGGCATCACGCTATAGGTCAGGAGGTGCCGGGGGGCGGGGCTCTCGTGGGAACCCTGGCAGCGTGGATCACATGATGGGCCAGATGAAGAAACGAGGCCTGGACGTTAAATCCTTCCTGTAAGTTACTTCCTGTGTGGGTCTGTCCTGTGCATGCCTTTTTCTCCTATATTTGCATGTTTTCCTAACTTTATCAGTCTTGTCTATGTTATTTTATCAATTGTTTAGGTATAATTCACCCAAAAATGAAAATTCTGACTTAATTTACTCACCCTCATGTCGTTCCAAACCCGTATGACTTTTTTTCTTCAATAGAACAGAAAGAGAGAAATTTAGCAGAATGTTCATGCTGCTCTTTTCCATAAAAATCAACACATACAGCGACTACTGCCTGTGAAGCTACTAAAATTACAACATTTTCTTTTTCACTGTATTGCAAGTCTTTTGAAGCCATATGATAATTTTGTGTGTGGATCAGACCAAAATGCCGTTATTTGCTAAGAATGTTCACCACAATTTTATTTTCATTTTATTTGCGTTCTTGTATATTCAAATATGGTGGCACAGTGGCTCACACATAGCAAATTGGCCGTAGGTGTGTGTGTAAGTCCCAAGCCATGTAATGGAGAGGGTTAGGGAAAGACCTGGAAACCTACCCTGGAAAAAACATTGCCAAGAAAATTCATCAAAATTCATAAGTCTCTATTCTGTCCATAGAATCACCAAGAGTCGGATACGACTGGAATGGTAATATAGATAGATATTTAAATATACTATGGAGTCTCATAGATTTCATATCAATACTTGAGGACTTACACACACACCTACGGCCAATTTGCTATGTCCAATCCACCTAACCTGCATGTCTTTGGACTGTGATGGGGAAACCGGAACACCTTGAATTTTTGTCTGTTCCTTGTACAAAGACATCATGCGAGTATAGTTAGAGAGTAATGGACTGTTTTCCCATCATCATTCATTTTCACTGTAAGGAAAAAGAGCAGCGTCAATGTAAGGCGCCATTCTGAAAAGAATCATTTTGTATTCCATGAAAGAAATTAAGTCATGCATTTTTGGGTGAACCAGGTTTAAAGTGCTACAAAAGCATTATAATATTTGAGAAATATCTCATACTATACCGGGTCAGTCCCCTTTCTCTGAGATTATATTACTTGACCTGTTTTAGTGTGTGGTAATACTAATAATAGATCTCTTAAAACATAAATGTCCCAGGGTTCGCCTGAAAATGATCATTGCGTGCCTCTTCTTGTCTGTTCTCGTCTCTTTTCCTGCACCTCTGTCTCTCTTTCTCTTCACCTGTCTGTCTCCAGACGCTGTCAGACAGTTGTTCATTCTGTCACAATATATTTCAGCCCCGCAGCAGGATATTACCCCCCTCCCTCAGCGTTCAGCACTGATCTGCTGCTTTGTGACGTTCTGTTTTATATGGCTGAATATTGCCTTGTGTGTGGTCTGTCTCAGCTGGTTTAAATATACCACATTTTAGGACCTCAGGGGACCGCTGGAGATATGTTACCAGGACTAATATTATGTATGTATGTCAGCACATGCATATGTGTTTGGGCATGTGTGTGAGTGTGTTCATGGATGTTTAATGGTCTTTCTTTTGTGTTTAAAGGGACAGTTTACCCCAAAAATGAAAATTCTGTCATTATTTGTTAACCCTCTTTTCACTCCGAAACCATTTGACTTTCTTCTTTCTAAACACCATCACTATCTTGAAAAGCTAATCAAAGTCATATATGCTTATATATAAGTAATATTTACTGATATTTTCTGAATTCACTGATCTTCCCTTCCATACCATAGTTCTGAAATGTCGAGTTTTCAAACTAAACCATGGCAATTTTGGTTGCAAAACATAAATTCTGTGATGTTACAGATGTTACAAAGCATCTTGACTAGAGGTCGAGTGATGGTGGATTTTACTAGCCTAGAAATCTAGATGCACCCTAGCGCCAGCAAATCTTATTTGTTTAAAATCTAAATCAGCAAATTTAATCAGCCAGGGCGTCTAGCAACTCTCCGTTGGCTTGCGAGCTGGAAAAACCAAACTCTAGTCAGGTCGATCACATCGTGTATAGAGTTGGTGGGCGGGCTTAACATAATGACGGCAGAGTTGTGATGGTTCCGCATGCTACTTGCAAACAAAGAAGCTGGCGAACAGTGGTCTTTCCAATCGACTCTGGAAGACTTGGAGTTAAGCTTTTAGAAAATATCAAAGAATATTGCCGACCGGATACGGTAAAAGTTTAATCTATCAACTAGCTCCGCTTCACCTTTTCCGTTGCTCTGGTTGGTTGTAGCGCTATCCTATTGCGTGCAGAGGGAATTTGAAAGACAACCGTTTATCCCGCCCCTCGGATTGAGCCCTGCCAATGGTGACTTCCCAGACCCAACATCTCAAGTGATGTGGGTCATTTACAGATAATGATAACTAGGTTGGACCATGTTGGCCGAAAGGCTGAACAGTTTCTGACACTTTCACTGCTGTCTGCATGAGGTAATCGGAGCTGCTAACACGAGCTCTTGAAGCTCTGCCCTCTTGAAAGGGGGCCGAGAGCAGCAGCTCATTTGCATTTAAAGGGACACACACAAAAACAGCGCATTTTTGCTCACCCTCAAAAAGTGACAATTTTAACATGTTATAAAAAATGATCTGTGGGGTATCAAACTCCACAAGGCGTCAGTTTTTATTTGGCCTCTAGAGGTCGCTCTCATACTTTTGATGACAGCAGATCCTTCTCAGCCATTGGATTTTTCGGTATGGATTTTTTTGGAAAACTGATTGTGCCGATTAATTGGCAAAAACGATAAATTGGTCAACCTCTAATCTTGACATCCCAAAGTTTTTAAATTGCACATATGTAAATGTAGGGGTGTCATGAGATCTTGCGAGAATAAACTGTGACAAGATTTCTCGTCGAGGTGAAAAGCTGGTCATGATGGAGTGTGAGGGTGAAGTTAGGATAGAATACGCCAATGCTACGTTTACATTACGCCTGCACTCTAGTTTAGCTTTTTATAGAAATAAAAACAATTTAATTTAGGTGGATAACGGTTGCTTCAATTCCATCAGCTCATCCAGAACGAGCTGTTCGAGTCGACCATAGTGCCAGCACTGATCACATGACGAGAAGACGAGTGTGTGTGTTACGTGTGAGTGAAGCGCTTGCATTGAGAGTGTGTTACGAGTGTGTGTTACATGTTAGTGGACTAGACCGTGCCGGAGGATTCGTTGCGCAGCAGAAGCGTCAGACTTATATTCTAAAATGCACGTTTAGCACCACCTATTCACAGAGTACACATGATCGCGAAATTGAAAGTAAACGGGAACGCACATTCAAACGCGATTTCAATAAGTTACCGCTGTTTGAAAGCATGCGAATATCTCCCAATATGAAAGCTATCTAGTTGTAACCATCTCTGAGCTCTGTATCATGCTTGAAGAAAAATTTGGTCTCTATTTGCACTTTGAATATGGAGTACTTTGATTATGGTTATTGTTTGCACTTAATATCTATGATCAATCTGTGGGAAGGAGTTCAGTTAGGTGGTCAAAAGAAGCTCATGTGAATTCATACTCAGAAAGTAGAACTGAAATGACATTCATTACAAGATGACGAGTTAAAACATTTCAAATGCACCTGCAAACAATTTTTCTAGTCATGCATTTCATCACTGAGGATTTCTTAAAAATACTATGTAAAAATCTCATCTCGTGTCTCGTCTCGTGAGATAAGTGTCTCGTCACACCCCTATGGAAAACACGACTTTAATTTCTGTCTTTTTCTTACATAAAACTATATTGCATACTGTAGCATCTAAAGACTTGAAATATTGTGCATGACTACTTTTAGGGGGATTTTTGTAGCTTTATAGTTCACTTTATGCCTTCGTTTTATGGAAAAGAAGCACCATGATTTGTTTCCCCCCAAAATAACTTGTTTTATGCAAGAAAGAAAGTCATATGGAGTTTGGAAACAAAATGAGGCTGAGTAAATGATGGCAAAATATTCATTTTTGGGTGAACCATCCCTTTAATATCCCTCATGTTCAGTCTTTTGTTTTCAAACGGGGTTGTTTATTCATGAGTGCCCTAGAATAGCTGTGACTTATTGAGTGCACATGGACAGCAGACTATCAACTGACCGCAACACATTACTCCGGCTTGACGGGCTACAGGTCTTCAACAGACGCTCAGGCCGGTTTAACTCCGTCTCTGTAAATCTCTCCGGCTGCTACTGCGTGACCTGTGAAGGAAGGGAGGGCAGGTCTCAGCTTAAATGACAAACAATTAACGCGACTGAACATCATCTAATTTCCCAAGATTATCCACACGTGAACACATGGCAAATCGCCGTGATTGATGGATTTCATGGTGCTCAAGTGATGTGACATGGTTGAATTTGTAAGCCTGCCTCAGTTGTGTGTAAGCGGCGTTTGGCTCTGTTGTGACGTATTTAATTGAATTATAATAGATGCTTTGCTGAACGGGGTCGGTGTGGGAAAAGGCCTGTAATTTTCACATTTATACAGCAATTTAGTGATGAATAGCTAGGTGTCTTCACGCGCTGCTAGGTCAACAGCTTATTATGACAGGTTTGAAAAAGAATTCTTCCTGAAAGGCCGCAATTTTTCATGGACATATCTTGTATTTATCTGATACATATTCTTCTTGTATTCATCCTGCTCTTTACCATCCTCTCGTTTTGTCCAGAGTTTGAAGGGATATTTTTGATGTTATTTTATTATTATTTATTTACTATTACAGTACGTATTAATATATTGATTGTTTATATTTTTATATTTTCAGTTTTAATCTTAGTTTAAGTATTAGTAATTTTGTTATGTGCTTTTGTCATTAAATGTTTCATATTTGTCATATAAATATATATCAAAATATTTCTATTCTATTCTATTTATTGCAGTCATTTTAGTTTATTTTAATCTAGTATTTATATTATATGTTATTTATTTTATTTCAGCTTTATTTCAGTTACTTGGTTTGGTTTTAGTTAACAGTAACAAAAATTATTATAAAAGTAGTCCAAAAGTAGTTCATGTAACTTCAGAGGACTTGTGATAGAGCACACAAGTGGTATGGACAATTTTTGTGTTGTTTTTTGTTGCTATTTTTGCATCTTGGTTGCCTCTGGAGACTTTATGATTTAGAGTTAGAGCTGGATAAATTGAGAATCATGTTTTGTTGTTGTTGTTGTTGTTGTTTCAAATAGATTCTGAACAGACATCTAAACAAAATAACGTGATTTACTAGAGGTTCTGACAAAATATAAATGACTTCAGTCTATTTAAATGTTTAATTAATATGAATGACTTTTTTAAATCAGTTTGAATGAATGATTCAATGACTCACTCATAAACACTTCACTTGTTTCATTACTGGATGAGTCAGCGCGTTTTAAACGAATCTCTTGAATGAATGATTCAATGACTCACTCATAAAGACGTCACTTGTTTCATTACTGGATGAATCAGCATTTTTGCATGAATCTCTTGAATGAATGATTCAGTGACTCACTCATAAAGACTTCACTTGTTTCATTACTGGATGAGTCAGCGTTTTTGAACGAATCTCTTGAATGAATGATTCAATGACTCACTCATAAAGACTTCACTTGTTTCATTACTGGATGAATCAGCGTTTTTGAACAAATCTCTTGAATGAATGATTCAATGACTCACTCATAAACACTTCGCTTGTTTCATTACCGGATGAATCAGCGTTTTTGAATGAATCTCTTGAATGAATGATTCAATGACTCACTCATAAAGACTTCGCTTGTTTCATTACTGGATGAATCAGCGAATTAATGATTCAAGAGATTTATCACAGAAGTACTGGGATAAAAACTGATGTCTATAGAAACAGAGTGCATTTAGGCCACGCCCACACCGGGGTGGAAACAAACCAACCGTCTCCATTGACTTTCTATTGCGTGAAGCGGTCGCCTTGTCATTTTGGTTTTTGAGTTTTAGCTTGTTGGCTGTACACCTTGTCACATATCAGCTTTTAGACATTGTTCTGTTTTTTGTTATAAGTCAGACATGACAAGGCGAACACTTCACGCAATACAGAGTCAATGGAGACGGCTGGATTGTTTCCACCCCGGTGTGGGCGTGGCCTAAATGCACTCTGTTTCTATAGACATCAGTTTTTATCCCAGTACTTCTGTGATGATTTGAATTACTGTAACACAAAAATAATGATACTGTGATGTCGAAAAGACTGTTTGTAAAGCTGTTTCATACCTATACATGATGACTGCTCTCTCTGGATCAGCGGCAGTGTATGACTTTGTCAAAGGTTTAATAGACACAGGCGAATTGATCTTTTAATGATTAATCGTGCAGCTCATTGACATTAAGTGGGTGAGTAAATGATTTTTGGGTGAACTATTCTATAAAATCTGTATGTTTGGTTACACGTGTTTGTTTCCACGGTTTGTTCAATGTGTGTTTGATAGTGTTTGTACGCAGGCAGGTGTTGAGTTTAAAGTCTTTACTACAGATTCACGTTAACCCTGAAGCATTGATTTTCTGTCCTCTGAATCATTACTCTCAAAATGGATTGTTACCCCAGGACAGAGAATGAAAGGAAAACAGAAAGAAAGTGAGGCAATATGGGGTTTTGTCTGAGGTTTGGAATAGCATACTATTGCTGCAGTTTGCTGTGCACAGTATGCATATTTAGTATGCATGAATTTTTTTATGCACACTGTATGCATTAAATAAGGGATGGCCTACTACATTTGTCCTTCCATTTCCAATATCGATAACTGTTAATACAGTACTGTACAGTGTGCATTGATAAATGTAAATAATTTAACAATAAATTGCTACATTCTCATCACATGAAAGGACATTAATTGAGCATGTGGTGTTCAGTGCAGATATCGCTTTGGGTTCAAATATAAAGTCAAGTTAAATGCATTGCATTGTGGAATACAGTATTTCTTGCAGTTTGCACATTTTGCAAATAGTGTAGATCCTCTGGTAATTTCATGCATACAGATTTACAAACTGTGAATAATGTGCATACTGCAAAAAACAGTATGGAAGTATGGCAGTTAGAAAACATCCGTGTTCCGTTTATGCTGGGAAGACTAAATATTTCATCTCCGCTGGTTAAAGGGGGGTGTCATTGACACACATACATGGCCTTGGGTCTGATATAGAGACAGAAAAAGAGCACAAGAATGGGAAGACGAGAGGAAGGGGGAGGTGGGGTGTAATTGAGGGTTGTTGGTGTGTTATCAGTGGTCAGCGACAGTCCTGTTAACATCCCAGAACATTCGCCGTCCGGCTCTCACCGGAAAAAGTGCCTCTTTTTATTGCTTTGACAATAATGATTCCTGTCTGTTGTGTGCGCATGAGTATGTGTTGTACGTGTGCGAGTGTGTAGTCGCACCAGCCAGGAGCTATTTTTTGCAGCCATTAAATTCTGAAAGGCAAAAATAGCCGGAGTGTGCCAAAATGGAGGGAAGCCCAGGAGAATATGAAGGAATGGATGGATTTACAGCAGGAGAGAGTGGGGGAAAAATGGAAGATGGGGAAGTGGGGAAGGGGGGTGGATGAGTATTAAAACCACTTTAGATATGAGGAGAAGGAAAGGAAGTGAAGAACGAGAGATCATAATGCCATATGACGAGGTTAGGATTTAAAGGAGTAGTTCACTTGAAAATTAAAATACTGTCACCGTTTACTCACTTTCATGTCGTTCCAAACCTATTTCCTGTTGTTGTTGTTTTTCAGCGGAACAGAAAGGAATATTTAAAAAACGAATCCCATAGGGATGGTAAAATGTTGTCCCAAAATGAAGTACTTCATGTGTCCCATATTAAATCGATCTTATTTACTTTCTTAGCACACATTACAGGTTTTAGGGTGAACAATTAATCCGTGCAAGTTAATACACAGAAAACATTGTTTGTCGCTGTAATCTTTAATCAAAATCTGAAAAGGAACTTCCTGTCTGGAATGGCGTTCCCTTTCCGATGATGTCAGTTTGACGGCTTAGGTTTGAAAATGCGTAACCACTCCCCTCCAACAGGTCTATGAGTGAGAGACGGAGAGGAGGAGCGCTGAAGTGAAACCCCGCCCTCTATTCAATATTCCCTTTCACTTGGAAATATGTCACAGTACTGAAGAAAACTCACTTGCTACTTCCAGTTCACTGGGACTTTAATCAAAATATAACATATTTCAAATATACATAATAATTATACACAGTACACACACATTTACAAACTTTTATTTTGGATGCAATTAATCACGATTAATCGTTTGACAGCCCCAATTTACATACATACTATATATATATATATATATATATATATTACACACACACACATATATATATAATATTTGTCTGTAGCAATTTGCGTTTTGAAAACCTAGGATTTTTCATGTGAACTGTCCCTTTAAGATCAGGAGGGACAGACGAAAGCTTTCAAAAGCTGTTTAAGAGGAGTTTAATAGCAGGATATTAGAGAAAGGTCCAGGCTCAGAGATGAGGGGGATTTGTAAGTAGAGAGAAAAATGAAGAACGTAAGAAAGAGAAGAGGAAAAGAGATAGAGGGTGAGCAGTGACCCAGAAAGCAGCAGCTCAGTGCCGACACCTCACACACACACATTGCACTCTCAAATAGAAACAATTAGTCCAGATCTCTCTAACGGGCCTCAATTAAGGCTGAGAGAGAGAGAGAGAGAGAGAGAGAGAGAGGGGGATGAAAACACCAGTGAAAGAGGGAGATGGTGAGACAGGTCCAGCGAGAGGATGCAGACAATGTGTTGAGTGACGAGGACAGTAAATCAATGTGTGTGTGTGTGAGAGAATGTGAGTTTGAGTGTTTACGGGCCAAGAGCAGCTCTAAACGTGATGGGAATAACTGGAGAATTAGTATTTCACAAAACTATTCACACAGAGCATCAGATTTGAATGCTTGAATTTGCATAAACACCAGCAAAATGCATTCTTGTGCTTTAATGCAAAGTACAGCCAATCTTACATTAAGGGGCACCTATTATGCAAAATTCACTTTTACATGATGTTTGAACATAAATGTGTCGTCAGAGTGTGTACAAAGCCACCCTATAATGGTAAAAATCCACCCACTCCTCTTAATCTCCGTAAATCATAAGTAGTGTCTCAGAACTAGCCGTTCGCAGATTCTAGCAGTGTGACATCACATATGTTTAGGCCCGCCCACGGCTGCTGACAGACTCCGCCCTACTCGCTTAGCTCCACCCCTCAGTGAGCTGTAATCAAATCAAATCAAATCACCTTTATTTATTTATTTAACAAGTCCAATTGTTTCAAAGCAGCTTCACATTGTTAACAGGAAAATAATGCAACAGAATTTGTACAGCCGTTCTGGTGAAACGCTGATGTTATCCAGCTAATTTCAAGTATCATATAGTGTCAATGCGGGCAGATCGGTAATATAGATGAAATTTAGGTGTCCCCAACTGAGCAAGCCAAAAGCCAGAGGCAACGGTGGCAAGGAACCAAAACTCCCTCAGGGCCAGAATGGAGAAAAAACCTTGGGAGAAACCAGGCTCAGTCGGGGTGCCAGTTCTCCTCTGGCCGACGAACAAACAGTGTATGATTATAATTCATATTAGGCAAATAGATATTTGTAAGATTATTCGAAAGATTGGAGTCATCACGCCGAAGACGGGTTTAATGAGGATGTCGTGTCGATGCGACATTTACGGGGGGAGTTTATTTGACATGCTCTCTGCAGACATTTCAGGGATTTCAGGGACATGTACCCAGTCTGCCATGTTTATCTCCACGCCAGAGCAATTAATAGCAGCATTCAAGTAAGAAATATATTCTTATTAAAGCTGCTAAAGTTATTCATCTTTTGTTGTTTGATTCATATTAACATCATATTCAGCAGTAGGTGCCGTATATAAAGCTGCTGTCGCTTTAATACACAGATCTAATAAACACATGTGATTTCTTTCCCTGCTGTTTATGTTCACAGACATAACCGACTGTGTTTATGTGAACGCTGTGTTTTTGACACACACAAGTGTGTTTAAGCGCAATAAGACGTGAAAGAGAACTTTTAATACTCACGGGACACACTGTCTGACATCCAGCTTTCTGTGCGCACTCAGAAAACCATAAATCAGAAGTTTAGACTGATATGCAGATAATAAACATTCATGATGATGAACTGCAATGTCACGTGAGTGTGACCGCCATAGAGATGATCATCAAAACCAAACATATGTTTCAGTTTTTGGCAGAGTATCTGAGGCATGAGCTGTACAGGCTCCGCCCTCTTCTGGAAAGGGGGTGGGAGCAGCAGCTAATTTGCCTTTAAAGAGACATGCACGAAAACAGCATGTTTTCCTTCCAGTAAAAAGTGGGCATTTACAACATAATATAATAAATTATCTGTGGGGTATTTTGAGCTGAAACTTATATTACATCTTGTAAAAAGGTGCATAATAGGTCCCCTTTAAATATCAATAATAACGCAATATTGTGATAACGATTTCTTTTAGCTTAATGTGAAATACAACCCATCTGATTTTACTTCATCATGTCTTGTAACACAAAACACCTAATCTAACAATCACTCATTTTAGCGATTCTTGCAAGTTGTGCTGTTTTGTATCGAAACTGAAAAGTTGAGAAAAAAAAGACTATCGCAACTTCCATTTCATGCCGACTTTAAGCACAGGTTTGCCATTGAGATGTGAACCAAAGTTAACATGCAAACAAGTGCATATTCATGAATCAGCTGCTGTAAAACAGAACGTGCAGTATTTGTGCAGTGTGGTCTGAGGAACGGGGCTGATATGCTAAACTCAACTCAACACTAATCATTTCTGCTGCCTAATAACGGTTTCTTGTTCTTGTGTTTCCTCTCGCTCTCGACTCTTCCTCTCTGCACTTTACTGCTCTCTCTTTCTTCTCTCTCTTTGTTTTGTGTGTCATTTTTCTTGGTGAAGGGAAGGAAAAATGGTGGTTCTTTCTCTCGCAATTGGATTGGCCGAGCAGGACGACTTTGCCAATCTGCCAGACCTACAGGAAGTACCGCCCAGTCAAGAAACCCCCCCTGACAAGAGGTATCTGTCAGAATGTGTGCGCATGCGCGTGTGTGTGTGTGTGTGTGTGTGGAGAGATGTATTATATGTTTGACCAACCCACAGCAAGCGGTAGAGCACCTGCCAGAGATCAGGGCATTGTGGGTAATACCCAGCATAGCGCGTATTTGCCACAGGTTCTGATGCAGGAGCTACAGACACAGCGATGCGCTGTCTTTCAAGTTGTAATGAGAGCCAGTAGTTTCTCTCAAGCTCTGTTTCAAAACGCTAGTGAGCCGACATGCTATCGACTGCCAACATGGGCAGCCAAATCTCATAAGTGACTTCTTTGTAGTGCACTTCATAGGCAGCAATTTCACATGGTAGGTGAACAGCACAGAAGACTGCTACACATGAGAACCAACTGCAGTTTTGCATTAGCATATCGCTAATCAAGGGATATGGCACTTGAATAAACAGAAAATACAAAGCTTTTGGGTAAAAAAAGCTCTTTTTCAGGAGATTTATCTAATAAAAAATGCTAGAAAGTGGCGCATAAGCGACGCAATTCTCATTTGATTACAATAGTTTAATGTTAGCTTTTGGCTAAGTAATGCTATAAATAATGATGGCTAATAAATAATGGGGAAACGGCTCTTTCAGTCGATTTTATTGTAGCAAGACTTTGTATGTTGTCATATTTACATTGCAGAACCCTTAAAAATAGCCCAAACGCCTTACATTTTTTATTTGATTTAACCACTTTATTAATTCTTTGCAGTATCAATGTTAAATCGCACTATTTATGAGAACTGCTGGAATCAAGCAACTTTCAATTGACAGGATGTGAATAAAAGAGCTATTTATATTCCAATAGTTTGATGCTAGCATGTAGCTAAAGAGCAATGCTCATGAGAACTAGGAGAAATGGCACTTCCAGTTGATTTTATTATAGCATGATGTTAGCATGTTGTTAGCATGTTTACATTGTGATTGTAACGGAGGCAAGCTAGTAAGAGCTGTGTGAGTAAACCTCACCTGATCTCAAGAGGCACACTAGCGAACGAAGCTAGAGACTGCGGTTAGCATCCTTGTTAGCATCTTTGTCTCCCATGCCGGAGACGCCGGTTCGAGTCCCGTTTGGAGCGAGCTTTCAGTTGATTCTGGAAGAGTGATGATAGCATGCTACTAAGCTAACAGCGCAATACTCAAATTAACATAAAATGCACAGTACAAACAAGTTATGAATAAAATAGTGTATTTTTTTGATGTTAGCATGTGACTATATGAGAACTACAGGAGAAACATCACTTTCAGGTGATTTTACTATAAAATTTGCTGTTAGCATGTTGTCTTATTTACTCTAATAAGCCTTAAAAACATTGAACTTACAAATAACAAGTAAAATAGTCAATTTTTAACTATTTTGCCTGTTCTTTTCAGTATCCATGAGGATGTCATGTTTACATTGCGATGTTCTAAGCCTATAAAAATGTTGCACGTACAAATAATACAATTAAAATAGCCAATTTTTGATTAGATTGAACAACTTTGTCAATACTTTTTCAGCGTTGATGCATAAACTTGATACTAAACTAACAACATAATACTTTAGTGTAAATATACATGGTGCAGGCAAATTTTATCTAAAAGTGTGTTTTTGACTATGTACAGTATATTAATAATTTTCGATAAGTAATCACATATAGGCTGTGTCTGAAATTTCCCCATATACCCTTAAATAGGGCACTAGTGGTGTCTGAAACCATAGTGGACGTTATCGAGTGCACTCATTCAATCCCACTGCAATAACAACTGTACAATGGCTAGAGAGTACCCATAATGCATCATGAGAGTCAAATTAATTCCTGCGTCTTCCCAATGGCGCCACAGCTGAATCATCCATCCATTTTCCAAACCTCTGGTCCAATGTTGGTACAACGTAATATCATACAGGTATAAATTCCTTTTTACTTGATTATTCAATTGTTTAATTACGGCTTATACATGCTAGTTTCCATGACAGAGTTCAAGATTAATCTTTTCATTACTACTGGAACTGCCAGGTTGCAAACTATGCAAAAGTAGCTATGCAGCCCTTCCGCCGCACTCAGCGTCCGAATTTACTCAGTCGTTTTCATTCACTTCCTCAAGTAGAACTAAATTAGTAGGCCAATGTAGGGAGTAGTGAATGAGGGTATAGGGGGTGATTTCAGACACATTTCTTAGCTTGTCACATTGCCTTGTCATTACACTGTACAAAAGATACAATGCTGCATTTTCAGTCAAAACAAGAATGCAATTTAAAGTTTCTAAAGGCTGCATTGTTTTCCACATGGCCAGACCGGTTACAATACGTAATTCACCGATCTGACCCCCGATTTTCCCTGCGTATCCGCAGTCGATTTGATTCAGATTCTATCACTTTCTGATCTAATTCCTTCAAACGGTCACACAGAATAATTAATTTCAAGACAGAATCTGGCAGCTGTCTTACAACCTTGAGGAACAGGGAACACACCGGATGAATGCTGTCTAGTTAGGTGTCTCGCTAGGTTTTGGACGAGAGCTTCAGAATGGCTGATATCAAGTAAATGAACAAGCTGTATGTTCGGCTGTATGTCGCTAATAAGTAATGAGCTCATTAATCATGTTAATGAGACTCACCTGAGGCTAACAGGGTGTTTGAATGCCATTGGTGGCTGTGTGGGCCAGGGCTCAGCCAATGAGGTGTGAGATACTATGACTTACTTCACGCTGAGACGTGAACTGTTGCGTTCTTTACTTCACGTCTTGTTTATTTCTGTTTTTGGCATTTTTATCCCTATTTGTTCTTCTTTCATCCTCTGACTTTAGCGTCAGATCCTTTTATCCCCGCTCTCCTTGAACATGTCTCCCAAGTTCACTCTTTTTCTCTTGTCTTTTATGCTTTTATGTTGTGTCTCACTAGGTGTCTCATTAGCTTTACTTTTCCCGTTCTGGCTGGGTTCGGAATGGGAACTACTGTGTAGGATGCAGTGCGCACTATAAATCGCATGTGGAACAATGTGCAACATACAATAATAAACATTTTAAACAGTATGCTGCATTATCACATGACCTCATTACATGTAATTAATCATTCTGCACTATATGTAATATTTAAATGATAAAAGAGTCACAGTATGCATAATGCAGAAATAATATGAGTAGTATGGTATTTCGAACACAGCATGTGTGCTTTTTCTTTTCTTTTTTTTTCCTGTTGTGTGTGTATTTAGAGAATTGCTTTGCAAAGGGTTTTTATTATTTAGATTCATGCCTGTCACTTACATAAACATTCATTTATTAAAAACCCTTTCCTCTATAGATAACACACAGCACACTCTCTGCCTACACCTCTCGAGGGAAATCCTCTCTGGCTAACCAGCGATCATCTGCGAATGTTTCTGCGCTGGATAATGGCAGTGAGTCAGAGGCTGAATTAGTTTTTGATCATTTGGAGGGCCGACGAGTGATCGCAACTAAATTAGAGAACACAGACGTGAGGGTCTCCCTCGCTCTCTGTCTCACAAACAGGCGCTGTATGGCATTATGTTTATGATTTACTGCGTTTGGTGGCATGCCAACGAGAGGGAGAGTATTGATGCCGTTGGTCGAGGCTAATTTACAGGCCTCTGACTGAAGTGGCCCAACTCTCCTGAGATTGGGGCTGACACACACTCGGATGCCTCTTTGAACACGAAGGAAAACATTAGGGGTCGCCCTGATCACCATTAATATTATACAGACAGATGCAAGACTTCATTATGACGGAAACACCTGTAGTTCCTGTGCTGCTAGCACCTCCTCTGTCGAAATGAAGTACTGTTGCTCTCAACCTGAAAAAGTACAGTACAGTGTTAGAATTATGAGCAATTTATAACAAAGACATAAAAAAAGAAAAACATTCTGCACTATATATGTAATATTTGTAATATATATGTATAAGATTTACATATAAAAAAAAATTAGTATAAATATGCTATAATGCCAGAAGTTTTGGGACATCTGCCTTTACATGCACCTGAACTTTACATCCCGTTCTTCATCCGTATGGTTTAATATGGAGTCAGCCCACCCTTTGCAGCTATAACTGCTTCAACTCTTCTGGGAAGGCTTTCCACAAGGTTTAGGAGTGTGTTTATGGGAATTTTTGACCATTCTTCTAGAAGCGCATTTGTGAGGTCAGGCACTGATGTTGGACGAGAAGGCCTGGCTCGCAGTCTCCACTCTAATTCATCCCAAAGGTGTTCTATCAGGATGAGGTCAGGACTCTGTGCAGGCCAGTCAAGTTCCTCCACACCAAACTCACTCATCCATGTCTTTATGGACCGCCGCTTTGTGTACTGGTGCAGAGTCATGGTGGAACAGGAAGGGGCCATCCTCAAACTGTTCCCACAACGTGGGGAGCATGAAATTGTCCAAAATGTCTTGGTATGCTGAAGCATTAAGAGTTCCTTTCACTGGAACTAAGGGGCCAAGCTCAACAGCCCAATCTGGGATTGCCAGACAGAGAAGCGTGATTGGTCAGAGAACACGTCTCCACTGCTCTAGAGTCCAGTGGCGGCGTGCTTTACACCACTGCATCCCATGCTTTGCATTGCACTTGGTGATGTAAGTCTTGGATGAGCTGCTCGGCCATGGAAACCCATTCCATGAAGCTCTCTACACACTGTTCTTGAGCTCATCTGAAGGCCACAGGAAGTTTGGAGGTCTGTAGCTATTGAGTCTGCAGAAAGTTGGTGACTTCTGTGCACTGTGACCCTCAGCATGCGCTGACACCGCTCTGTGATTTTACATGGCCTATCACTTCGTGGCTGAGTTTCTGTTGTTCCCAATTGCTTCACTTTGTTATAATCCCACTAACAGTTGAGCGTGGAATATTTAGTAGTGAGGACATTTCAGGAATGGAATTATTGCACAGGTGGCAACCTATTATGTTACCACGCTTGAGTTCACTGAGCTCCTGAGAGCGACCCATTCTTTCACAAATGTTTGTAGAAGCGTCTGCATGCCTAGTGCTTGATTTATACACCTGTGGCCATGAAGGGATTGAACACCTGAATTCAATGATTTGGAGCAGTGTCCCAATACTTTTGGCAATAAAGTGTATCCCTTTAACTGTAGTTTAACTACTCTAGTAGCTTGACACTGCACTGCTGTACAGTTCAACAGCGTTTCTTGAATCTCCACTTGACTTGTTCACTATTTTTCAGAAGTTCTGGGTGATATCTTTGGTCTTTCTCTCTCTTTTTTGACTCAAACACATTTTTTCTTTTCTCTCGTTTCCCTGGTTAATTAGGGCTGGAGTAAAACTCAGGGCTCGCCAAACACACACACATGCAATTAACTCAGCCAGGAAGAGCTAGCAGACTAATAAGGAGAAAGCAGAGTGAAAGAGAGAGACTGTGTCTGAATGGCCAAGCCTTCTAGCTGTTGGCACATTCCTCTGGCCCATTTGCCGCTGTGATTACCCAGAATGCCCAGTGAATGAGTATCAAACAGGAAGCGCTCAGCACTGGAGAACCAACATTGCCTAGCTAAAATACTAAAGCGGTGGCAGATGTAATATGGAAAACAAATGATCTCAGCGACGGAGATAATGTAGGCTCTCTCACACACACACACACACACACACACACACACACACACACACACACACACACACACACACACTCACAGGCTTTGAAGTGCTATCTGATGGTTATATCTCTATGAAGTGCTTGAATTGCATTGAGTGAGATTACAGCCACTGAAACACTGAGACGTGAGTGAATCTTATGATGCCCAGGTCACAATTCAACACAACATCAAAACATCAAAAATAAGAAATTATTAGGCCTGTGAATTTAATGCATCGAGTAAATTTAATTTACTTTTCATCTTTTCTTTACAAAAATAACACTTTTTGTCTATTGAAATATTTTCCATATTTCTACAATAATGTCTTCAAATTATCTGTTTTTTCACAGCATATGTATGTAATGTATTACTAGTAATACCATTTTTAAATCAATTGTCAGTCCTACAAAGTATATTTCAGATGATGAAAATTAAGCATATTTTTAAGATTTTTAAGTTAATTGTTCATGAGAATTAAAGGTGAAGTGAAAAGTAATGACTGTTTCCAAACACAATAGTAATATTTAATATTACTTAAATTCAAACATTCTTCCACTGTTTTGGAAAATAGTATGTATTTATGTATATGTATGTATTAGCACAAATTAAGTTCAGTAAAACATACTATAATGACATTACACTATGCTTATATATATATATATACACACTCACCTAAAGGATTATTAGGAACACCTGTTCAATTTCTCATGTATGCAATTATCTAATCAACCAATCACATGGCAGTTGCTTCACTGCATTTAGGGGTGTGGTCCTGGTCAAGACAATCTCCTGAACTCCAAACTGAATGTCAGAATGGGAAAGAAAGGTGATTTAAGCAATTTTGAGCGTGGCATGGTTGTTGGTGCCAGACGGGCCGGTCTGAGTATTTCACAATCTGCTCAGTTACTGGGATTTTCACGCACAACCATTTCTAGGGTTTACAAAGAATGGTGTGAAAAGGGAAAAACATCCAGTATGCGGCAGTCCTGTGGGCGACAATGCCTTGTTGATGCTAGAGGTCAGAGGAGAATGGGCCGACTGATTCAAGCTGATAGAAGAGCAACTTTGACTGAAATAACCACTCGTTACAACCGAGGTATGCAGCAAAGCATTTGTGAAGCCACAACACGCACAACCTTGAGGCGGATGGGCTACAACAGCAGAAGACCCCACCGGGTACCACTCATCTCCACTGAAAGCATTCTTTAGAAATGTTGGCCCATATTGATAGGATAGCATCTTGCAGTTGATGGAGATTTGTGGGATGCACATCCAGGGCACGAAGCTCCCGTTCCACCACATCCCAAAGATGCTCTATTGGGTTGAGATCTGGTGACTCTGGGGGCCATTTTAGTACAGTGAACTCATTGTCATGTTCAAGAAACCAATTTGAAATGATTCGAGCTTTGTGACATGGTGCATTATCCTGCTGGAAGTAGCCATCAGAGAATGGGCACATGGTGGTCATAAAGGGATGGACATGGTCAGAAACAATGCTCAGGTAGGCCGTGGCATTTAAACGATGCCCAATTTGCACTAAGGGGCCTAAAAAACATCCCCCACACCATTACACCACCACCACCAGCCTGTACAGTGGTAACAAGGCATGATGGATCCATGTTCTCATTCTGTTTACGCCAAATTCTGACTCTACCATCTGAATGTCTCAACAGAAATCGAGACTCATCAGACCAGGCAACATTTTTCCAGTCTTCAACTGTCCAATTTTGGTGAGCTCGTGCAAATTGTAGCCTCTTTTTCCTATTTGTAGTGGAGATGAGTGGTACCCGGTGGGGTCTTCTGCTGTTGTAGCCCATCCGCCTCAAGATTGTGCGTGTTGTGGCTTCACAAATGCTTTGCTGCATACCTCGGTTGTAACGAGTGGTTATTTCAGTCAAAGTTGCTCTTCTATCAGCTTGAATCAGTCGGCCCATTCTCCTCTGACCTCTAGCATCAACAAGGCATTGTCGCCCACAGGACTGCCGCATACTGGATGTTTTTCCCTTTTCACACCATTCTTTGTAAACCCTAGAAATGGTTGTGCGTGAAAATCCCAGTAACTGAGCAGATTGTGAAATACTCAGACCGGCCCGTCTGGCACCAACAACCATGCCACGCTCAAAATTGCTTAAATCACCTTTCTTTCCCATTCTGACATTGAGTTTGGAGTTCAGGAGATTGTCTTGACCAGGACCACACCCCTAAATGCATTGAATTATATACCATAAATTTAAAAATATTTTAAATTACAATAAATTAAAACCAGTACAAAATACTACATATTTATTTATTTAGCATTAATAAAATAAAAGAAAACTATTATTATGATACTATTATTATACTTATTATACTCAAATATTTATTAAATCAATAATATTATTATCAAAATAATAAAATAATAATTATAATAATATTAAAATCAAAATACTACTGACACATATTTATTTATTTAGCATTAATTAAATTAAATACAAATATTGTTACAATACTATTATTATACTTACAATTGGTTTTGTATTAAATAAATAATATTATGAATATTTTGTATATTATTTTAAAGAATTCAGTACAAAATACTACTGACACACGCATGCACGCACACACATACACATATATAATATACTGTATACTTACAATTTATTTATTTATTTAAATTAGCATATATTAAATACAAATATGACATACAGTTGGATTTGCAAATAGTAATTAAATAAATAATATTATTTATTATAGTACTTATGATTATGAATATTTTGTACATTACAATATTCTGCTGAGTAATGAGGTTAACATGCTTAATATTCATGAATATAATATCACAATGCAGAAAGTACTAACAGACTTTATTTTCTTCATGCACAATGTAATCTGTTACTGATTTCAGTAGATTGTGGGCTGAGGTGTGACCCTGGACGTGTTCCTGACAGGTTTCGTGACATTCACTCATGTGCCGTGTGCAGCGAGAGACAGATTCATATCACGTGCCCTTTGTCACGTAAAGTCTCGTCCCTCATGCTAACACACACAGCTTTTCTCTGCCATTTTGCTGTTGATTCAAGCGTGCGGCACCTTCATAGGGAGGCTTTGCTGTGGATTGAGACTGAAGCTCCCACTGTGATCATGGCATTTAGATTGAATGGATTTAAAAGCACACACACACACACACACACACACACACACACACACACACACACACACACACACACACACACACACACACACACAGTATAAGTGCTGTGAGACTCTGGAGTGTGTTGTGTCAGAGAGAGGATCTTTCTGATGTAAACCCAGCCGTAGGCTCTCTCAGACTCTTTATACTCTGTTAGTTTGAGTCTATGAATGAAACTCATTCACATAGTGTGTTGTTCTACTGTATACGCTTTTGACATTTACACTATTCAGAATGGAATAATGCTGGAAGAAAATCTGTACATATATACAGTAAATATGGAAATTTGCACAATGTATAGGCCTACACTAGTAAAAAATAGTTTGAGGATGGTAAGATTTTTAAAAAATGTTTTTGAAAGATAACCAAGGCTGCATTTATTTGATCAAATTGTGAAATATTATTACAACTGTTTTCTATGTGAATATATGTAAAAAAAAAAAAAAAAAAGTAATTTATTCCTGTGATCAAAGCTGAATTTTCAGCATCATTACTTCAGTCTTCAGTGTCACATGATCCAGCAGAAATCATTCTCATATGAGGATTTGATGCTCAAGAAACATTCATGATTTTTTATCAATGTTGAAAACAGTTTTTCTACTTAATATTTTTCTGGAAACAGTGATATTTTTCAGGATTCTTTGATAAATAGAAAGAACTTTACAGCCACTTTACTTTTTACAGAACTTTAGTTTTGATCAAGTTAATGCATCCTTGCTGAATAAAAGTATTAATTTCTTTCACAGAACAAATCCTGGATATACTGTATGTGGCTGGAAACCCATCCGTACGCTTGTGTGCTGCATGTGGTTCGTGTTCTCAGTGGGTGCATCTGGATTATAGTATCAGCAGGAATTAAAACCCCAGTGACAAAAGGTTGTTTCTTTATTGACCGTGTTCAATCTTACACAATCGTGGCCTTAAACACACACAGACACAGACACACACACACACACACACACTCAGTGTGTGGGTGGCTTGTGTGCAGACACGTCTAGTGTTATGCAGATAACGGGACGCAGTGGATAGCGGCTGTGAAAACACGTATTGTTGCGGGCATACATTTGCATAAAAATGCATATCATTTAAATGATTATATAATGTAGTTCTTTATGCGATTTTGTCTGAACCTACACACAACACATTTTTAGAATAAGCTACTTTTTCCAGCAATGAAGGGCGGCTTGCTGGTTTAAACTTCTGTGTTATATAGCAGCATATATATGATTTGTATGACATTTTGCACAAGAGCTGTTTATAAAGTTAGTAAAACTGACTGTTTTTTCAAGATCATTTTCCACCCACTCCAACCCTTACATTTAAACAGGATGTTTTTGCTGCTGTACTCTACCTATATTTACAACATACACCGATCAGGCATTACATTATGACCGGTGAAGTGAATAACACTGATGATCTCTTCATCACGGCTCCTGTTAGTGGGTGGGATATATTAGGCAGCAAGTGAACATTTTGTCTTCAAAGTTGATGTGTTAGAAGCAGGAAAAATGGGCAAGCGTAAGGATTTGAGTGAGTTTGACAAGGGCCAGACTGTGATGGCTAGACGACTGGGTCAGAGCATCTCCAGAACTGCAGCTCTTGTGGGGTGTTCCCGGTCTGCAGTGGTCAGGATCTATCAAAAGTGCTCCAAGGAAGGAACAGTGGTGAACCGGCCACAAGGTCATGGGCGGCCAAGGCTCATTGATGCACGTGGGGAGCGAAGGCTGACCCGTGTGGTCCGATCAAACAGATGAGCTACTGGAGCTCAAACTGCTCAAGAAGTTAATGCTGGTTCTGATAGAAAGGTGTCAGAATACACAGTGATCTCAGTTTGTTGCGTATGGGGCGGCATAGCCGCTGACCAGTCAGGGTGCCCATGCTGACCCCTGTGCACCGCCGAAAGCGCCAACAGTGGCACGTGGGCATCAGAACTGGACCACGGAGCAATGGAAGAATGTGGCCTGGTCTGATGAATCACGTTTTCTTTTACATCACGTGGATGGCCGGGTGTGTGTGCGTCTCTTCCCTGGGGAACACATGGCACCAGGATGCACTATGGGAAGAAGGCAAGCCGGCGGAGGCAGTGTGATGCTTTGGGCAATGTTCTGCTGGGAAACCTTGGGTCCTGCCATCCATGTGGATGTTACTTTGACACGTACCACCTACCTAAGCATTGTTGCAGACCATGTACACCCTTTCATAACCCTTGTTTTTATCAAATGTTAATTTTTGATTAATCATTATTTTGTGTGTGTGTGTTATAGAACCTGAATGCACAGTTACTCCATACAACGATCTCAACCCTGACTGGTTTCTAGCGTCAGCATGAAAATACAGAGCAGGACCCAAGGGAGTCTGCTCTGTATTTTCTACTGTTTCTACCATTTCTATAAAATGGTCAATGTTTTTCAGGTTTTAGCTAGGTCTAAGAAGTTTTCAGGCACAGAAATTAAAAAAGTAATCAAGTGTATAATAACACTGCATAGTCTTCACTGTGTACATTAAATATAGATTTAATAATATTAAAGTTATAAAAGTTATGTAGTCAAGAGATTTCCTCTGTCTTTTGTAGTTTGTTTAATGACACAGACAGTAGCAGGTTTATTAGGCTGCTGTCACTTTAAGAGTGAATGCACTGATACACTTGCGTTTTCTTCAGAGCCCCGGTGAGTTTAAACGAGAATGCACGCATTAGCCCCGGTAATGCATAGACGGACATTGCGCAAAGATGTGGAGAGTGTCAAAATAAAGGTGTTTCTTAAAAAAAAAAAAATGATATCGATTTTTTACACATTGCATCGATACATCGTATTGTTAGTCATTTGATCTATATATCAATCCATAGCCCTAGTTTTTACATACGTTTTATTCTTTTGTTCATTAATTGTGTGTAATGTTATTTATGTTTGAATTTTATTGTAGTTTAATAATAAATCATGAATTACTATATTTTATAATTTAATATGGTTTAATACACTCACCTAAAGGATTATTAGGATTATCTGCTGGGAAACCTTGGGTCCTGCCATCCATGTGGATGTTACTTTGACACGTACCACCTACCTAAGCATTGTTGCAGACCATGTACACCCTTTCATAACCTTTGTTTTTATCAAATGTTAATTTTTGATTAATCATTATTTTGTGTGTGTGTGTTATAGAACCTGAATGCACAGTTACTCCATACAACGATCTCAACCCTGACTGGTTTCCAGCGTCAGCATGATGTATTATCAGTAGAAACAACTTCTAGTGACAAATAGCCGTCGGCGTGAGCTCTTGAGACGAGCCCCTGCATCTGTACAAGCAGCTGAGGGTCAAACTGCTGCAGAATAATGGAGCTGTCCGTGGTGCTGACGCTGCTGTGTGTGTGTGTCAGGCCTTCTAGCGCTCCAGTCGAGTGGATAATCTTCTGTAATTAGCTGTAGATAAAGAGAGAGTGCAGTGTGTGTTTAAAAGCAGGTGTATTAATGAGAGGGGGAGATGAAAGAGTGGCTGAAGCCAAAGGAACAGGGTTTGTTTGGACGCAGCAAGTTTTGACGGGCTGACTTTGCAAAAAAAAAAACCTTGTAGCATTTCATGATTCACATGGCCTGCGGTGTCTCTGTCGCGCTCTGTCCTTCTCAAACGCAATGCTAGAGTTAGTGTGACGACTCTCCCTGTATTTGCTAATCCATTAGAGGGTGGTTTCTTTAGCTTGGGTCTCTCGTTCAGTGTACGTATTTGGGATTTAAGTCTAAACACTCAGTAACGTCACACCTCAACAAAACACATCATTTGTGTCTGGAGCACGAACTGCTATGTGCTGAATGTCTTTGTTTTCATCACTAACCCAAAGTATGACAAATAATAGAGATGCTTAACAGAGCAAACACCTGCCAGTGGATCAGTTTGGTTTGTGTTGAACAGAGCAGATTTTTAACTTAAGCTTATTGTCTTTGACTAGCTCACTCTGAGATGGTGTGTGTGTGTGTGTGTGTGTGTGTGTGTGTGTGTGTGTGTGTGTGTGTTCATTTGTATGTGTGAATTAAAGGGATAGTTCATCCAAAAAATTGAATTATGAAATTATGAAGAATTATTCTTGTTATATAATAATTATTTGTTTCTGTATCTTTTAAGATTGAACATTGGTCTGGGGAGTCTGCTCTGTATTTTCTACTGTTTCTACCATTTCTATAAAATGGTCAATGTTTTTCAGGTTTTAGCTAGGTCTAAGAAGTTTTCAGGCACAGAAATTAAAAAAGTAATCAAGTGTATAATAACACTGCATAGTCTTCACTGTGTACATTAAATATAGATTTAATAATATTAAAGTTATAAAAGTTATGTAGTCAAGAGATTTCCTCTGTCTTTTGTAGTTTCTTTTAATGACACAGACAGTAGCAGGTTTATTAGGCTGCTGTCACTTTAAGAGTGAATGCACTGATACACTTGCGTTTTCTTCAGAGCCCCGGTGAGTTTAAACGAGAATGCACGCATTAGCCCCGGTAATGCATAGACGGACATTGCGCAAAGATGTGGAGAGTGTCAAAATAAAGGTGTTTCTTAAAAAAAAAAAAATGATATCGATTTTTTACACATTGCATCGATACTTCGTATTGTTAGTCATTTGATCTATATATCAATCCATAGCCCTAGTTTTTACATATACGTTTTATTCTTTTGTTCATTAATTGTGTGTAATGTTATTTATGTTTGAATTTTATTGTAGTTTAATAATAAATCATGAATTACTATATTTTATAATTTAATATGGTTTAATACACTCACCTAAAGGATTATTAGGAACACCATACTAATACTGTGTTTGACCCCCTTTCGCCTTCAGAACTGCCTTAAATCTACGTGGCATTGATTCAACAAGGTGCTGAAAGCATTCTTTAGAAATGTTGGCCATATTGATAGGATAGCATCTTGCAGTTGATGGAGATTTGTGGGATGCACATCCAGGGCACGAAGCTCCTGTTCCACCACATCCCAAAGATGCTCTATTGGGTTGAGATCTGGTGACTGTGGGGGCCATTTTAGTACAGTGAACTCATTGTCATGTTCAAGAAACCAATTTGAAATGATTCGAGCTTTGTGACATGGTGCATTATCCTGCAGAGAATGGGCACATGGTGGTCATAAAGGGATGGACATGGTCAGAAACAATGCTCAGGTAGGCCGTGGCATTTAAACGATGCCCAATTGGCACTAAGGGGCCTAAAGTGTGCCAAGAAAACATCCCCCACACCATTACACCACCACCACCAGCCTGCACAGTGGTAACAAGGCATGATGGATCCATGTTCTCATTCTGTTTACGCCAAATTCTGACTCTACCATCTGAATGTCTCAACAGAAATCGAGACTCATCAGACCAGGCAACATTTTTCCAGTCTTCAACTGTCCAATTTTGGTGAGCTCGTGCAAATTGTAGCCTCTTTTTCCTATTTGTAGTGGAGATGAGTGGTACCCGGTGGGGTCTTCTGCTGTTGTAGCCCATCCGCCTCAAGGTTGTGCGTGTTGTGGCTTCACAAATGCTTTGCTGCATACCTCAGTTGTAACGAGTGGTTATTTCAGTCAAAGTTGCTCTTCTATCAGCTTGAATCAGTCGGCCCATTCTCCTCTGACCTCTAGCATCAACAAGGCATTTTCGCCCCACAGGACTCCGCATACTGGATGTTTTTCCTTTTCACACCATTCTTTGTAAACCCTAGAAATGGTTGTGTGTGAAAATCCCAGTAACTGAGCAGATTGTGAAATACTCAGACCGGCCCGTCTGGCACCAACAACCATGCCACGCTCAAAATTGCTTAAATCACCTTTCTTTCCCATTCTGACATTGAGTTTGGAGTTCAGGAGATTGTCTTGACCAGGACCACACGCCTAAATGCATTGAAGCAACTGCCATGTGATTGGTTGATTAGATAATTGCATTAATGAGAAATTGAACAGGTGTTCCTAATAATCCTTTAGGTGAGTGTATAGTAATTGTGTTAAAAATAAGCTTGCATTATGAGATAATATATATTTAATTTTTTACTTGATTTTTATTTAATTATACTTGAATGACTTTTAAAAGAAAAATAAGAGCAAACAAAGAAAAAACAAGATGCTGTGCAAAAAAATAAATGATTATTCTGTCAATGATACAAATTTGTGTCATGAAACTCTAGTTAGCGCAGGCTGATTGGTCCTCAACACATGCATTCACGTCATTCTCTATAGGGCACAGCTGATTGGTTCCTGCTGTGTCAGTAGCCAATGAGCTCGCTGCTCAACCTTTAAATTCTGCTCAGTATTTGCTGTAGTTGCGGCGTGCTTTCAGAAGCCCTTCTCCTTCCCCAGCTCCACCTGTATAGATCTGCTTGTACAGCAGCATGTCTTACTCACAGCAGTGTGTAACAGCAGCCTAACAGATCTATTCCGCCAAGACTAAACATATCAACCATTACTCATGACAGAATTATTATTATTCATATCTTCTGTGGAAATGCAAAAGAGCAGATCGGACATTCTGCTAAACATCTCCTTTACAGCCCACAATAGATGGAAAGGGTGAGTAGACGAGTTTTATTTGAGGCTGAACTATTCCTTTAGGGACTTTTATGGGAATCTTCGTCTGTCTTGCCCAGGAGCATCCGATTTTAATTGAGCTGTTCTGCTGTGCTCGAGCACATATTAGATCTCTCTCTCTCTCTGTGTGTGTGTGTGTGTGTGTGTTTATGGTGTGCTGTCCAAGAAATTATGACACGCTTTGAATGAAGTGAATGAGCTAACAGCAGTGTGTGTGTGCTGGACAGGCTTCGACTTTTGTCTCGAAAGGCCCGTTGCATCTCACACATGCATGAAGTAATGAGTTACTGTGGACACGCTCATGCCGCTGTGCATCGTGGGTTGGTTATGTAATCATCTCTAGTACGCTGTGTGTGTGTGTGTGTGTGTGTGTGTGTGTGTGTGTGTGTGTGTGTGTGTGTGTGTGTGTGTGCGTGCATGCGATGGCATGATGTTGTGCTGTGTTTCTGACGGGGATCTGTATAGAGGGGAGCGCGGTCTCCCTCTCCAGCCTGGACGCGTCAGCGAGGTGCGTGCGTTGGTTCCCGGGCCAGGTAAACGCAGGATAGTATAACAGGTCACGGTGAACCCCAAAGCGGCCCGCCTCCAGCCCGCCTCTGAATGTGCGTGTGTGTTTGTCATGTGCGTCCATGCGTGTGTGTGTTAGCGAGGCGCTCACCTGTACCTGTCATATATCCTTCTCCTCGTATGCTGTTTGTGCACTATATGGTCTCCCGTTTGCTGCCCCTCCATCCCCTCACGCACACACTCTCACCGCCCCTCGGTTGCCATGCCAACAGCCCACTTTCGAGGTGAGAGCGCTTGGAAGAGCACATTCCAGATGTCGGGGGGAATTTGGGCTCTGTGCGCCCCCTACTGGTGACGCCACACACCTGCAGGCTGCCGTCTAGATGCATTAATAATCATAAATATATACATTATTCATAGATATAAAACATCTACGCCGTGTGTGGGAGATGTTTGTACACCTCAGCTCAAGAGAAATCATCTGTTTCTCTCTGTCTTATTTCTCCTTGTGCTGTCCTACATCCATTATAGTTTTACAAACAGCTTTACTCAGCGGTTTGCCACTCAAAGTCACGTTACAGTGTTTTTACCATGGTAAATGAGTGTTGTTAAACACCCTTTATGGTCAGAAAATAGTCAAGTATGCAGATTTTCTTCTGTAATTTGATGTATTTTCGGGTGAATCGGGATACAAGCACAAAAAATGTAGGGAAGCTGCCAAACTTATTTTTAGATAATTGTAAAATTATTTTAGTAAATGTTATATAAAATAAATATTTTATTTTCTTGAATTTATTAATCAATTATTCATTTAGTCTGTATATTACATTGATATGTAGTTATTTTTAATTAATAATAATAATAATAATTATTATTATTTAATATTATTTAAAGTAAAGCATATCTTTTATTTTATTTAATATTATCAACTAAAATAAAAATATCAGCTTAGTATATAATTTTTAAATTTAATTCATTATTTTATTTAATATCTATAAATTTTAATTAAAATTATAATTTAAATTAAATTATTTAAAAATGTTTTAACATATTTGTAATTAAATAATACATTTGAGCTTAATGTTTTACTAAAATACACATTTAATTATTGCTTTTATATTATTGCTTTTATAAAATAAAATTGTTCAATACTTTTAGAAAATATAAATATATAAAATAAATATTTTATTTAATTCATTCTTTTATTTAATTTGTATATATTTTAATTACTTCACATTCAATTATTTTAAAATAAAGTTAAAATATATATTTTAATGAAATATTTAATTAATTAATTATTTAATGAATATTTATTCAATTAATTATTTTATTTTATTTGTATACATTTTAATTACTTAATATTAAATTATTTAAATAAAATTATAAGTTAAAATATATATTTTAATGAAATATTTTATTATTTAATAAATATTTTATTTGAATTTGTATACATATTTATTACTTTATTAAATTATTTAAGAATAAAATTAAAATATATTAATATATATATATATATATATATATATATATATATATATATATATATATATATATATATATATATATATATATATATATTAATCAAGTAGCAACTAAAAAACATCTGCATATTGCTTTTATAAACATCAACATTAAATAAATATTTAGTAAAATTTCATAAAATAAATATTTAATTTAACTTTTTTACTTAAGTTGATATAAGCATTAATAAAAAATAACACAAAACTATTTTATTTTAATATAGTCCATTAGTTCATTAGACATTAAAGGATCATTAATGTATAATTTAATTAATGTGTGCGCATGCGTGTTTGCTATTTCACGACAACGTCAAAGGTGGATCGATTTTATAAAGCATCCCGTACCGTTCAGTGATTTATGAAGATGATATTTATATTCATGTGCGACGACCGCTAAAGTTAAACCGGTTACTGAATAACCTGCAGGCGAGTCTCACGTCTACAGTGAATGAATTATTCAGGCCTCAGAGAAGCGTCTACATGTCCTTTATCTGCCCTCGATCGATAGCGAAGGACAGACGGAGAGATACAGAGAGAGAGAGAGAGATGCTCATTGTGTTCTTTGTCTTTTCTCTGTCCTCATTTCACCTGTTCAGCTCAGCCAGGGGTTTACCCAGGGGTCAGCGCGGAAAGCACAGAAAGATGTTCAAGCGTTACTGATACAAACAGAAACTGTTGCTTCTTTCTTAGGCCAATGAGAATTTGTTTCTTTTTAATATCGTCTTAGACACTTTACATTCGAACATTTGTAGTACCGTGTATGTTTGTGTGATAAATATTGATGTTTTATGACTATATCGCCCATTATTGATCCTTTTCCAATATGGAAAGAACTTGTTTAGTAGAAAGTGGATTTGTGACCCCGGAGCACTTCACCAGTCGTGCGTCTCATGGGTATATCTGTGGCAATAGCCAACACTACATTGTATGGGTCAAAATGATCCATTTTTATTTTATGCCAAAAATCATTAGGATATCAAGTAAAGATCATGTTCCATGAAGATACTTTGTAAATTTCATACTGTAAATATATCAAAAATGTATTATTAGTAGTGATATGCATTCCTAAGGACTTCATTTGAACAACTTTAAAGGCGATTTTCTCAATATTTCGATTTTTTTTTTTTTTTTAAATATCCTAATCCTAACAAACCATACATCAACGCTATTTTAAAAGTTCACTATTTTGCTTGTTTATTGGGTTAATAGAATATGCTAATGTGCTTTAATGTTCAAAAAACACATTATTTTTCACTTGCTGTACATTATTGCAGCACCTCTATTCCCAGTCTGTCTGAAACACTCTATTAAGCCCCTCCTTCTGAAGAGCTCAGAGTGCTCTGATTGGCCAGCTGACCCAGTGCAGTGTGATTGGTCAGACACGTCACGCGTGTCACAGCGTGTTTCAAGGCTTCTAATGAAGTTGTAAACACAAACGTCGTTGGCTTTAGTTTTGTACACACTAAAAGGAAAACTTTTAAAAAGCATCATATGAGCCCTTTAAAGAGGGTCCAAACCTATGGGCTCTCAGACCCCGACATTCACTCCCTTCTTTCTGTCATTATCATTTCTCCATCTGTTTTTCCCATCATTTTCATGGCAGCTGAATGTGTGTGGGTTCAAGATTAAACTAACAAGGACTAACTCACTAAGAGATTCAGCCAATCAGAGTTCACGATTAACCAGTTACTGACACCGATCCTGAATATTCATGAGGATGTGTTTCTGAAGATTTGAAAGCCCTGTCTCTCTCCCCTCCCGAGCTAACCTCGTGTCTGTCTGTCTGTCTGTCTGTCTGTGTGTCGTGCTTTGCCTGCTCGGTGTCTTCCTGTCTCCGCTTCGGCTACGTCTGTGTGTCTTCAACAACTCGGCCATGATGTTTGTGGCGGCTTTTGAGTGAATTAACTAAGAACTAAAGTGACACCATTGAGAGGATGTTTTCCCGAAACAGATGTGTTGACAGACAGACGCTTCATGGTTTGTGCGTAAACCTCCCGCCCGAGTCAGATCCGTCCTCCCGGACCTCTGCAGCTCTCCTTAGACTGGTGCGGATCCAGCTGGGAATATGATTCATGTGACATACGATTATCCTCGTCTACTCACCCTCGTGTTCTTCTCTCTGGGACACAGAGTTATTTAGCAGAAACGGCTCTTTTATATTCAGCAAAATGCTTCAAAAAAGAAAACAACCATTTTAGAGGCGACCTAAACCATAGAGAAATGATAGCGATGCCTAAAATCTGTTTTGAAGGCTATAGTTCAAATCACTTTCTATAGCTTCATTTAAATTGAAGGGAGCTTTTCATTTAGTTTATTTATTCATTTATTTTACATTTGTCTGTTTTTGTTGTATAGCGTCATTTTTTGTTACGATATTTATTTAACTTTTATGTTGCACATCTGGCTTTATGTCAAATGATTTTCAATGAAAAGCGATTTAAATGTTAGTGTTTTATTTTATTTTTGTGGTCCACTTCTGGCTTTATGCAGAAATATTTTCAGTGATTATATATGATATTATATTATATAGTGATTTAATTTTTAGAACTTTATTTTCCACTTCTGACTTTATGCAGAAAGATTTTTTTATGTGGATAGCAATTTAAATTTCAGTATTTCATTTCATTTAATTTTTAATTTAATTTTCTATTTTATTTTCCACTTCTGGCTTTATGCAGAAATAAAATCAGTGATATATTATATTATATTATATTATATTATATTATATTATATTATATTATATTATATTATATTATATAGTGATTTGTAATTTTTAGAATTTTATTTTCCACTTCTGACTTTATGCAGAAAGATTTCAGTAAACAGCAGCTTAATTTAATTTAATTTAATTTAATTTAATTTAATTTAATTTAATTTAATTTAATTTAATTTAATTTAATTTAATTTTTTTTCCACTTCTGTTTTATATACTATATATATATATATATATATATATATATATATATATATATATATATATATATATATATATATATATATATATATATAATATTAGTGATTATATATTATATTTTATTATATATTATAGTGATATTCATATTATTGTATTTGTATGGTGCATGTCTAGCTGCATGCAAAAGATTAGTAAGTGGATAGTTATTTAAATTTCATTGCTTTATTTTATATTTTTGTCCAGCTGTGGTTTTAAATGAGAGTATTTTCAGTAAACAGCAGCAGTGCTCATCACTTTAGATGAATGGCACTGGAACAGTTTTAAAAACATCTTCTGTCCGGTTTGGAGCGACACGAGGGCGAGTAAACGCTTCTAAGTGAACTATCCTTCAAAGCGAGAGACGCGCATCAGGTTTCCCTGCCAGTCTAAAGACGGTCTGATCCTCCCGGATGTCTCTTTGATTCCCTCCTGCTCTCTGTGTTCGACTGTATGTGCCATTTGCTGTGTTCCTTTACACTATTTGTTTACTCCTTCTCTCTCTTTTGTCTTTCCAGCGCTCATTTTCTCTCTTTCTCTTCAAAGCTTCACCTCTCTCCGGAAACAAAACGCTTCCTTCCTGGTCTCTTTGTCTTTCTTTTTCTTTTCTGTAGAACTAATCTGTGTGTGTGCTTTCGTTTAACTCTCCTTTCTTTCTCTCTGACTGACTCCAGGGTTTCTTCTCTCTCTCTCTCTCTCTCTCTCTCTCTCTCTCTCTCTCTCTCTCTCTCTCTCTCTCTCTCTCTCTCTCTCTCTCTCTCTCTCTCCTGCAGCTTTGTGCTGGTTTGGTTGACGTCTCTCTCATGGTTTTGTTTGACTCTCCAGTCATGCGAATAATCTTCTGCCTTTCCATCACAGAAAAGCGTCTCTTTTCCTCTTACGCTGTCTTTTGTCTCTCTTTTTCCCTCCAGCTGTTACTGTGTCTGAGTTTGGTCTGTATCCGTGTGCCACCTCCATCGCTTTTCTATGTTCATCGTGTAGTTGTCTTGTGTGTGTGTGTGTGTGTCAGTCTTTCTGTCTCTGGATCACTCAGTTTCATTCAGATGTGTGCATTTGTCTTCTCTTCACCCTCTCTGTCTCTGTCTCTCTCTCTCTGCTCTTTTGGCCCCTGCTCTGGTTTCGTTTTGTCCTGTCACTAGTTCAGTAGTTCAGTCAAACATTAGAGGAATATTTCGGGGTTTAGTTCACGTTATGCTCGATTGACAGCATTTGTGGCATAATATCACTTACCACAGAAAATTATTTTAACTTCAGTGTCATGACCACATATTGCTGGATAATTTAATGCATGTAAGTGCATTGACAAAAATATGAGCTTTCTTTCTTCATTTTATTTGATTTTATTATTTAAGCTGAATGTATTCATTTTTTTACATGGAGTGGTAAGTCAAGTATTTTCTGTGGCAATACACATTATATTATTTTATTTTTTTAAATGGACAGATGAGTCAAAATATTTTCTGTAGCATTTGTAGCTCAAATTTTATTTTATTTACTTTATTTTATTTTTTTATGGAGCAATGAGTCACAATTATGTTCTGTAGCAATACATTTAATTAATATATTTTTTAAATGAAGCAGTTAGTCAAAACTATTATCTGTGGCAATACACTTATTTTATTTTATTTTATTTTATTTTTAAATTAAACAATGAGTCAAAATAATTTCCTGTGGCAAAATTAAACCTTTTATTTATTTATTTATTTATTTATTTATTTATTTATTTATTTATTTATTTATTTATTTTTTACTTTAACTGACCAATGAGTCACAATTGTTTTCTGTTGCAATACAGATTAATTTTAATTATTAAAAGGAGTAATGTGTCAAAATAATTTTCTGTGGCGATAAGCATTTTATTTGAAGTCAGAATTACTGTCTGTGGTAATAATCATTATACTACAAATGCCTGTAAATCGGCTTTGCTTGTACTGAACCCGTATCATTCCCATATATTAAGCCGATTTTCCAGTGCAGGCCAGCCGCCCAAATCCGACTTCGGACACCAGCCCCTGGAAAACGAAACGGACCGCCCCGTGGCGTGATGAATTGACAGCTTTATGTGTTTGCTGAGATATTTAATAACAGTTTCTGGTGTCTTTTGGCTGTGTTATAAACTGAGGTATCATTTTGTCCACAGTGTTTTATAACAGGAAATGTGTAAAAGTTTGAACTGTGTGATTTTTTTTTTCTTTTCTATTTCTCTATTGTGGCTTTATTTTATTGTGTTCAAGTGATCGAGAGTAAAAATCATTCTCATGCTTGTTATTAATTTGTCTTCTTTATATTCTTGTCCGTTTTTAAAATGTGTGATGAAGCCGGTCAGAATAACACGAGTCCACGCTCATAGAGGTCAAAAGGTCATCTGGGTTTGATTCTGTGACAAAGAAACGCAGGGCAATCACACACGAGTGGTATTTTTAGTAACCTGTGCTTCTCTCTGTCTGTCTCATCCTGCAGTAGGAATATGGGGAATAAGCCGGCTAACAGTCCTAAGGGTCAGCCGCCAGATGCCGACGGCCATTCTTCAGTGTCTGACCTTGCCAACTCGCTCACTGGAGACATGGTGATGGTAGGACAGTGTGTTTGCGTGTAGCGCCCTGGTCCTGCACAGTCTGTCTGTCTGACTGCTGGCATTAAGTCTGAATCACACTGCAGCTCGTTCGGCCCCTTTAGACAGGAAGAGGAACGTCTGAACAACATATAAAGCAACTAGGGTTTTTCTTAAAGTGTTGCTTATGAATGTTAATGATATATTCACTAAATATTAACTAGGTGCTCTATAGCCTTTAAATAGCTGCTTAGTGTCTCAAATAAACTCTTAAAGTGCCCCTATTATGCTATTTTAAAGGTTCTTAATTTAGTTTTAGAGTCTCTTATAAAAGCTTTACATCCAATGTCAAAAAACACTTTAATTTTCTCATAATATACATTGCACATCACCTCATTTCTCAAAGAGTCTGAAAACGGTTCTCTCTAAATTCCTCCTTACTGCGAGGCCGCTCCGGGCCAGAGGGGTGTGTTTCCCGAAAGCATTGTTAGCCAACTACGGTCACAAGTTCCGCTGAACTCTATTGGTAACTTTGGAACTTGCGACCATTGTTGCTTTTGGGAAAGGCACCCCTGATTGATCAGATGGCCCAGTCTGTTCGATTGGTCTACTCTGCTCTGATTGGTCAGATGGCCCAGTCTGTTGTGATTGGTCTACTCTGCTCTGATTGGTCAGATGGCCCAGTCTGTTGTGATTGGTCTACTCTGCTCTGACTGGTCAGATGGCCCAGTCTGTTGTGATTGGTCTACTCTGCTCTGATTGGTCAGATGGCCCAGTCTGTTGTGATTGGTCTACTCTGCTCTGATTGGTCAGACGGCCCAGTCTGTTGTGATTGGTCTACTCTGCTCTGATTGATCAGATGGCCCAGTCTGTTGTGATTGGTCTACTCTGCTCTGATTGATCAGATGGCCCAGTCTGTTGTGATTGGTCTACTCTGCTCTGATTGGTCAGATGGCCCAGTCTGTTGTGATTGGTCTACTCTGCTCTGATTGGTCAGACGGCCCAGTCTGTTCTGATTGGTCTACTCTGCTCTGATTGGTCAGATGGCCCAGTCTGTTGTGATTGGTCTACTCTGCTCTGATTGGTCAGATGGATCAGTCTGTTGTGATTGGTCTACTCTGCTCTGATTGGTCAGATGGCCCAGTCTGTTGTGATTGGTCTACTTTGCTCTGATTGGTCAGATGGCCCAGTCTGTTGTGATTGGTTTTCTCTGCTCTGATTGGTCAGATGGCCCAGTCTGTTGTGATTGGTCTACTCTGCTCTGATTGGTCAGATGGCCCAGTCTGTTGTGATTGGTCTACTCTGCTCTGATTGGTCAGATGGCCCAGTCTGTTGTGATTGGTCTGCTCTGCTCTGATTGGTCAGATGGCCCAGTCTGTTCTGATTGGTCTGCTCTGCTCTGATAGGTCAGATGGCTCAGTCTGTTGTGATTGGTCTACTCTGTTGTGATTGGTCTACTCTGCTCTGATTGGTCAGATGGCCCAGTCTGTTGTGATTGGTCTACTCTGCTCTGATTGGTCAGATGGCCCAGTCTGTTCTGATTGGTCTACTCTGCTCTGATTGGTCAGATGGCCCAGTCTGTTGTGATTGGTCTACTCTGCTCTGATTGGTCAGATGGCCCAGTCTGTTGTGATTGATTGGTCTACTCTGCTCTGATTGGTCAGATGGCCCAGTCTGTTGTGATTGATTGGTCTACTCTGCTCTGATTGGTCAGATGGCCCAGTCTGTTGTGATTGGTCTACTCTGCTCTGATTGGTCAGATGGCTCAGTCTGTTTGATTGGTCTACTCTGCTCTGATTGGTCAGATGGCCCAGTCTGTTGTGATTGGTCTACTCTGCTATGATTGGTCAGATGGCCCAGTCTGTTGTGATTGGTCTACTCTGCTCTGATTGGTCAGATGGCCCAGTCTGTTGTGATTGGTCTACTCTGCTCTGATTGGTCAGATGGCCTAGTCTGTTGTGATTGATTGGTCTACTCTGCTCTGATTGGTCAGATGGCCCAGTCTGTTCTGATTGGTCTACTCTGCTCTGATTGGTCAGATGGCCTAGTCTGTTGTGATTGATTGGTCTACTCTGCTCTGATTGGTCAGATGGCCCAGTCTGTTGTGATTGGTCTACTCTGCTCTGATTGGCCAGATGGCCCAGTCTGTTGTGATTGGTCTACTCTGCTCTGATTGGCCAGATGGCCCAGTCTGTTGTGATTGGTCTACTCTGCTCTGATTGGTCAGATGGCCCAGTCTGTTGTGATTGGTCTACTCTGCTCTGATTGGTCAGATGGCCCAGTCTGTTCTGATTGGTCTACTCTGCTCTGATTGGTCAGATGGCCTAGTCTGTTGTGATTGATTGGTCTACTCTGCTCTGATTGGTCAGATGGCCCAGTCTGTTGTGATTGATTGGTCTACTCTGCTCTGATTGGTCAGATGGCCCAGTCTGTTGTGATTGATTGGTCTACTCTGCTCTGATTGGTCAGATGGCCCAGTCTGTTGTGATTGGTCTACTCTGCTCTGATTGGTCAGATGGCCCAGTCTGTTGTGATTGGTCTTCCGCTTACAGTGTGTGTTGGAAAACAAACCTGCATTACCATATATAAATTTCAGCTCTGAGGCTTCCTCAGTGATTTATACACAGTGATACGAACAGTAACAGCGTCTTCTCGACATGTCAACAACACAAACTCTTCCAGGCCTCAGCAACAGCTGCTGTGTTTGAGGGCGGAGCAAAGTAGACATTGTTCGCGGGCAGCCAATGAAGACCAGGCTGGCATTATGCAAATTTGTTACAAACTTACATATCATATGTGCATTCAGGAAGTGAGACTGGAATCACTGATCTTTAAAACTTTGCAGACTTTTAACATTCACAAACAGTTATATTACATGAGAGGTAATATCCATAAACAAACATAATAAGGGCACTTTAAGGCAAGACACTACAAGCAAAAACATTGTTTTTTCATGCACATGTCAATTTTGTGATTTGAGGTTATTGTGCTTTTCATAACGAGTTGTTTCAGACCAAAATACACTTTTTATTGCACCTTTTTATTTGCATCTGTAGATTTTAATTATAATAGATGTCTTTAAAGGCTGTTTTCTCAAAATACGTCAGAAAAGTCAGAAATCTCCACTTTAACCGCTTTACATACATAGTCCTGTCTATAGTCTGTCTATAGGTTTTACAGAGGGGTTTGTTCATATGTCATTCACCTGACATTTTATTCCTAAAACATAGTGAAGATGTATTTTTCTCTGACAGTATTTTCTGATTTATCAAGTGATAAAAAGAGCAATCTAAAATAAAACCTTTAACTGTAGTATGTCAACAACATGAAACAAGGATTTTGAACCAGGCTTTATCCAATGCTTCTGTTCTAAAAATATATGCAAATGAGTGCATATTTAATTAGATAATGCCTCATTTATTGCATATTTAAACATTTCAGAACACTTGTAAGACAAAAAGTGTTTCTAGATTAATTATAACAGCAGATGTCTCTGAATTGTTAAAAACAACAACTCTATAGCAGATCTTTGGTTAGGCTGAAGTGTGTGCTTTTGTGTTTTTTTGTCTCAGTGCCATTCTTGATTCTCTCTCTTGTGCTCTTTAGTTGTCTCCGGGGTCGGAAGATGACGACCACGAAGGTCCAGTGAGCGAGAAATTGGGCCGGATTCAGTTCAGCTTGGGCTACAGCTTCCAAGACACGACTCTAACGGTGAAGATACTCAAAGGTCAAGACCTACCCGCTAAAGACTTCTCTGGGACCTCCGACCCCTTCGTCAAAATCTACCTACTGCCCGACAGAAAGCACAAACTCGAGACCAAAGTCAAGAGGAAAAATCTCAACCCTCACTGGAACGAAACCTTCCTTTTTGAAGGTCCGTTGTGAATCACCCATGTTTCCTTACATCTATTCAGTTTTCAGCAGAGTCTCTTGCTTGATGAAAATATCCCTGTCAAGTACGTGTCTAGGTCATATTTCATCCCAAAATTTGAAGACATAAAAAGATATGTTTTACTTTTCAACACTATATTATTATTACAAATGAATGATTAATTGTTAAATAAACTAATCAAATTAATTATTATTTAAATATGAATTATTATATTAGCATTTCTGTAGCTTAAATACTAGAGCAAGGCGGTTGCAACACAAAGGTCATGATGGGTTCAATTACCAGGAAATGCATGAACTGATCAAATGTGTACGTTGAATGCAAGGTGAAAGTGTCTGCCAAATAAATTGTAATTATTTACCGTAATACTGATGAAAATAATGTATTTAAACAATTAGAATGTAATGAGAATCAGCATGAGAATAATGAAAATGACAACAACATCCAAAAAAAGCTTGTAAAAGTAAACCGCCAGGACTTATGGACTTAGGAATAATGAGAGGGTTTTTGTTTGTTATCATATTTTTTTTATATGACAGTAATGAGAATTTGGGGAGGAATATGCTGAATCATCAGGAAAATACTGTCACAGTGCAAAAATGTTAATGGTTTTATTATGCACAATATTTTCTTCATCATTCGGAATGAGTAAATCTGAATCTAATCCTCCTCAGGGTTCCCGTATGAGAAGGTACGGGAACGGACGCTGTATCTCCAGGTGCTGGATTACGATCGGTTCAGCCGTAACGACCCGATCGGAGAGGTCTCCATCCCTCTGAATAAAGTGGAGCTTGGACAGCTGAAGTCGTTCTGGAAGGATCTTAAACCCTGCAGTGACGGCAGCGTGAGTGGTTCTAAATAGAACTGTTAATATGTGTAAAGAACCATCTGTTTTAGAGTGTAGTCCATATATACTGCACTATATTCCAAGCTTTGTATGAGTAACTTCCTATCTGCCTTAACTCTCAAACCTCTTCCAAGCTTGTGTCAAGACATGTGGTCTGTTTGCGTGTGTTGTGTAGGGAAGACGTGGCGATCTGCTGTTGTCTCTGTGTTATAACCCCACTGCCAACACCATCACTGTTAACATCATAAAAGCTCGCAACCTCAAAGCCATGGACATCGGGGGCACCTCAGGTACTCAGGCACACATATAATAACAAATACACTGGTTGAATTTTGTGTCAATTGCATAACTCATGCCCTCTCATTCTCTGATTGGCTGTAGACCCCTATGTAAAAGTATGGCTAATGCACAAAGACAAGCGAGTGGAGAAGAAGAAGACAGTGACCATCAAACGCTGCCTGAACCCCGTTTTTAACGAATCCTTCCCTTTTGAGGTGCCCGCACATGTTCTCCGAGAGACCACCATCATCATCACCGTCATGGATAAGGATCGACTGAGCCGCAACGATGTCATTGGAAAGGTGACAATATGTGCATCCTGTATATGCTATTATGTGTGTGTGTGTGTGTGTGTGTGTGTGTGTGTGTATATATATATATATATATATATATATATATATATATATATATATATATACTGATCATGCATAATATTATAATCACCTTCCTATTATTGTGTTGGTTTGCTGACCCGTTGAGGCATGGACTCCACTAGACCCCTGAAGATGTGCTGTGGTATCTGGCACCAAGATGTTAGCAGCAGATTCTTTAAGTCCTGTTAGTTGCGAGGTGGGACCTCCATGGATCGGACTTGCACATCCCACAGATGCTCGATTGGATTGAGATCTGGGGAATTTGGAGGCCAAGTCAACACCTCAAACTCGTTGTTGTGCTCCTCAAACCATTCCTGAACCATTTGTGCTTTGTGGCAGGAGCATTATCCTGCTGGAAGAGCCACAGCCACCAGGGAATACCGTTTCCATGAAAGGGTGTACATGGTCTGCAACAATGCTTAGGTAGGTGGTACGTGTCAAAGTAACATCCACATGGATGGCAGGACCCAAGGTTTCCCAGCAGAACATTGCCCAAAGCATCACACTGCCTCCGCCGGCTTGCCTTCTTCCCATAGTGCATCCTGGTGCCATGTGTTCCCCAGGGAAGAGACGCACACACACCCGGCCATCCACGTGATGTAAAAGAAAACGTGATTCATCAGACCAGGCCACATTCTTCCATTGCTCCGTGGTCCAGTTCTGATGCTCACGTGCCACTGTTGGTGCTTTCGGCGGTGGACAGGGGTCAGCATGGGCACCCTGACTGTTCTGCGGCTATGCCGCCCCATACACAACAAACTGAGATCACTGTGTATTCTGACACCTTTCTATCAGAACCAGCATTAACTTCTTGAGCAGTTTGAGCTCCAGTAGCTCGTCTATTTGATCGGACCACACGGGCCAGCCTTCGCTCCCCACGTGCATCAATGAGCCTTGGCCGCCCATGACCCTGTGGCCGGTTCACCACTGTTCCTTCCTTGGAGCACTTTTGATAGATCCTGACCACTGCAGACCGGGAACACCCCACAAGAGCTGCAGTTTTGGAGATGCTCTGACCCAGTCGTCTAGCCATCACAATTTGGCCCTTGTCAAACTCACTCAAATCCTTACGCTTGTCCATTTTTCCTGCTTCTAACACATCAACTCTGAGGACAAAATGTTCACTTGCTGCCTAACATATCCCACCCACTAACAGGAGCCGTGATGAAGAAATTATCAGTGTTATTCACTTCACCTCTCAGTGGTCATAATATTATGCTTGATCGGTGTGTGTGTGTGTGTTTATATGTATATATATGTATATGTGCGTTTGTATTTCAGCAGTGGCGTGTAACGCAATCACTTCTATAAGCCACTTTGGTGGGTTGAATTATATATAATATATACAGTTTTAGATTGTAGTCTTTTAAAAAGGCATCTGAAATTATAAACTAAGTGCCATGTAGTGTTTTTCGATACATATCGATACTGAAATATCTGAAACGCTTCCAACACTAATTTTCCTCAGAATAGACACACAACACCAGCGTCTCTCTCTCTCTCTCTCTCTCTGTCTCTCTGTCTCTCTCTCTCTCTCTCTCTCTCTCTCTCTCTCTCTCTCTCTCCCTCTCTCTCTGTCTCTCTCTCTGTCTCTCTCTCTCTCTCTCTCTCTCTCTCTCTCTCTCTCTCTCTCTCTCTCTCTCTCTCTCTCCCTCTCTCTCTCTGTCTCTCTCTCTCTCTCTCTCTCTCTCTCTCTCTCTCTCCCTCCCTCCCTCCCTCCTCCCTCTCTCTCTCTCTCTCTCTCTCTCTCCGACAGCAAGTGACACATTCGCTCCGGATGAATATTGTTGCTGTTACAGGTCTTGAATAATTGTACTCATTCCCACAGATTTTGTGCTCAAACCCAAAGTGCGGCACATAAAGCTGCCTCTCAGCACTAAATTGAGTTATTTTGCCGGTCTCTGAGTATTCACATAAACACAGTCAGATCTGTTTTAAGTGAACATAAACAGCTGAGAAAGAAAACGCATGTGTAACAGTGTAATGGATCTGTGCGTCAGCTCTTAAAGTGACAACAGCCTAATAAACCTGCTGCCGAATTATGAGATAATATAAATATCTATATGGCAGTTTTTCTCCATGTTATTGATGTCAAAATTGTGGCCAGTGAAAATGCTGAGTCGCTAGTAACTTTGGAAAACCATTAGCCACAGCGGCTGGTGGGCAAACTAGTTATAACTAGAAACTACATATATACTAAATAAGAGGGTGACCAATCTTAATATATTATTCATAAATGTTTCATAAAATATACTGCTGTAGGTAACAGTACTTTGGGTTGGGTTCTGTTTTTTAAATAAACACTGATTTTCATGACATTTGATTCTATTAACGGTTCATCTGTATTCGTTCACTGTTGCAGAACGCTGTGCTAAAGATTCAGCGCTCATACTGAATCAACAGCGGCACGACAACTCAAAATAGGGTTCTTCAAAAGTACTAAAAGAATCGTTAACAGAGTCATTTAGGAACCTGAACAGTTTAGTGGAATTGGAAACGAGTCGTTAAATTCCTTACGATTCCCTACCTGGACAGACATTGGTTTGAAAAGAGCGGGAACCCTGCTGTGTCCTTTATTCGTGTTTACAATCATCTCTTTCTCGTTTTCTCTCTCAGATCTACTTGTCATGGAAGAGCGGTCCTGCCGAGGTCAAACACTGGAAGGACATGTTGAGCCGGCCACGTACAAACGTGGCGCAGTGGCACGCCCTCAAAGCCTGATTCGCCCTCTCCATCTCCCATTTTTTCCCTCCAACCCCATCTGACCTTTGACCCGAAACCCCGTCCTTATGCACAAGACTAACTTGCTGCCAGACGGCACAACACGGGTACTTTTAGCCATCCACTCTTGTAACCTTTAACCTTTGAGCTCCTGAATCTCTCCTCCACTTTTCGCCTCTATTTACTCTGGTAACATGTAGTATAAAGGCCTGCATATTTACCAATTGCTGATTACGCAAACGGTTCTTTGATATTTTGTGCATTAGCATCCGTTCGGGACTCTGGGATAGTCGCAAAATCCAACAAAGCCATTTAAAGATGCTCTGAGAGCGCTCGTACCGCAACTACACGTTACCAGGATGATGTTTCCTGTTTTTTTTTTTTCGCCTTCATTCCCCTGTGTTCCTCAGGCTGGAGAGGTCTGACATCTTTCTGATGTGTGAACGCATCACCTCATCCTTGTCCCTCGTCTCATTCAACCAACCCCACGTCTAGACCCGGAGGCTCATGGGAGCTCATTTGGCAGCCTTTAAATTGGCCACCGCTGAAAAGGATCAAGTCACTGGAACTCTGGGAATTGTATTTTTCCAGGTCTCAGACATCCCGTGCGAGTCCGACGGCCCCGGAGGGCCGCTGTAATTAAAGCCATGAGGGGAAATGAGACGCCCTCTTTCCATTAACAGTCTCTCTTTTTTTTTCTCGTCTCCATTTATAGTTGTTTTTCTCGCAATCCCTGACCTCTCCAAGCCTTTCTCACTTGAACTGATTTTCCGTATCTTTGTTCCTTTCGTCTATCCTCCTATCTCTCTTTCTTCTTCTAAGTAAACAGCTCCGATTGGTTCAGCTGAAAGCCGCAGACATTGAATCTTACGCCATCTGGAGACAGCGAATGGACTCCACCATCCTTGTCTCTTTTGCTTTTTTCCTCTGTGGTTTCTCTTTATCGCTGGCACAATAGTAGTGAAGTCCCTCTTTTTCTCGGGATCCCTTGTCGTCCGTGTGCTGTGAGTGACGTGTCGTAGATCCAACCCAAATATCGTTAAAAACATTAACCACCAGGGCGGAGAAAAGAAAATGACTTTCTCGAAGGATCGTTCCAGGTCTTCTGGGACTTTTGGAAGAAAACCCAGATGGAAAGAAAAAAAATCCACACACACACACACACACACATACATACAAAAAAAAACAAAAAAACTTGATGTCATCTTTTTTTTTTCATAAAAAGGACATTTGAAGAAACCAATCAGAATTGTTCTTCCAGATTTGCTGTGAAATACAGAAGCAAAGAGTTTCGCGCCGGATAGTTCTCGCCACACTTTGCTCTAGTGACGTGTTTCTTTGTGTGTGTGTGTGCGCTGATAGGGGCTCATCTTTTACTGAAACCCTCCTGTTAACGGGACAAAAAACCTGCCTTTACCCGCGGATGTGTGCGTATGAGACTCTGCCCGAGGTAGATGGGGATGTATCTCACGGAAACACGCCCTGCTCATGTTTTATCCCAAAATCAAAAGAAAATTAAAAAATTGAATTATATTTTGCATAGCTAAAAGACAATTAGAAGAAAAAAATATTGTGAGATTATTTTCATGATAATTAAACACATCTTACCCCCAAATGCTTTTACAAAATATATTTTTATTATTATTTTTAAATATACATGAATGAGTATATATAGAGTTATACACAGAACACACATATATTATGTAAACATGAACTTTTAATCGATTTGACAGCATATATGTTCATTCTTTTTTTGTAAATATATATCAAATATAATGCTATAATAACTGTAATTTATTATTAAGGGGGTACATTTTCCCCAATTTTTAATTAACATATTTTTCTGTAATTCTTGTTTAGTCTAAATAATGATTACTGTAATACTATTTTTTCTAACCTAAAATAATACATGCATTAAAGCTGTGCAATGCACAACAATGCATTAATATTTTAACATTTAAATAATGCATTTATTGTTTAAATTGTGGCACTGAGAATTTGTGCTTTATTTTCTTTAATGCAAAAAAATAATATCGCATTTCTTTCTTCTGATTTTGGGGTGAAATGCGACCCAGACGTGTTCTTGACAGGTTGTGTGAGATTCGCCTGTGCGTGTATTACAGCATTAATGTGTATCTTCATTGATGTTAAAAATAATCAAAGTGTGTGAATATGCTGCTCTATTTTCTCATGGCTTCCTTCCGTCTTATTATGAGACTCTTGTTCTCCTCTGAAAAGAGTTGGAGAAATGTGAGCTGCACTTTTTAATGGTGTAACACTGAGAAATATAATAGCAATTGTTTGTAACAATAATAAATAGTTTTTGTATTTTAAGGGAGGAGCGATTTGAAGAGCAAACGGCACTTTTCGGGGAGGCTGGACTGGGCTGGACAGACAATCTCTCTCTCTCTCTCTCTCTCTGGCATATCATTTGTTTTCTGTATATGTGTTTGTCAGGATTGTGTCATTTATGCAGGCCGGCTGCTTGCGGCATGACGAGGCATGTGTTAGCATGTGGTGTGGCGTTTTCGTGGAGGGTGCCGTTGCCATAGGGTCACTATGGGGACGGAGTGAGCGTGCAGTTGTGTAGAGACGCTCAGTGTGACATCGACACACAGAAGCAGAGGACGGCTGTCCAATCTACTAGTTATTCTGGGCAGAGACCTTGAACAGGACAGACTATCTTCCACCTAAAAAAGTGTTTTAGTAACATAACTAGTGCATAACCCAATAGCAAAATATCTGGCTGCCAAATTTGATGCGTTTAACATTCCATTCATTTCACACAGTTCATGCATTTGGCTAATTTGTGGGATTTCAATACACACAACTGTTCTCATTCATCAGTAAAACAAAAATGTAAATTAATCACTATTATTTTAATCTGTTGAATCCAATGTTATTTTCTAAAATAACTAGTTGATAGTACTGTATTTTACCAACATTAATCTGTAGTTGCATGCTACTTTAAAGGTGTACTAACATTTTTTTATCTGCACTACCAGTCAAAAGTTTGGACCAAGCGGCAACCTCCCGCGGTTTCTCTTGAAACCAACACTAAGTGACTTAAACTGCAATTCATTGACTGGCCGCTAGAGACAGGCTCCAAAAGAGAGTCAAATCTGTATCGCCCCCATGTTTAAATGCCCAACTTTACAGCAGAAATAAACATGTTTACAGCCTGGTACAGAAAGTGGTTTTGGTCTATACGGCTAATTTTGCCCTTCATGACAACTGTGAGGGGGGTGAATGTTTTTATAACACATCCATTTAAATTATATTAAGCCTTAAAGTTCTGCATAATTAAGGGCGTGGCCACTTGAGTGACAGGTGGAGCAACCAGGCACCTCAGCTCCACCCACGTCCCGCCTCTTTGCCCATTTTCGGTTATCCGGGAGTGACGCACTGTCAAGATGGCGATTGTCCGGCTCCGCCCACTTTGGGCTTCAAAAATGCTCTTCAGAAACCTATGGGTGACGTCACGGCACTACGTCCATTGTTTTATACAGTCTATGGTTTGGACACATGTACTGTACTCTTTTTATCATGTACTTCTTTGAAATTAAACTCGCGATTAAACTTGTTAAACTTGAGTGAAAATCAAAAATCGGATTTGGACTGACAGTCTGAATGAGACTTTGGACTTGATACTGACACCTATTGGTGTGGATGTAGCATTACAGATATCATTGTCAAAATATTATATTCACACCTTTGTCTTTGTCACCTATTATAAATTTATTCTGCAACCAGAACTGTTAGAGAACCTACTAAGCTAAAGCAAGTAGTGTGTCGTGTGACCTCTACAGCCATGTTTCCACCGAAATTACCCGGAACAATTTGTCCCAGGAACTTTTTCCCCCCAGACCTGTTGCTGTCTGCATTTCCATCATGGTCTAAAGCATCTTGAAGATTAGACAAATTAGTCCGGTGACGTAGGACTGTGTGCGACTTTCCAGTTCCCGCTGGATTTCTTCCTCCACATATAAGCTTAATAAAGCCTGAACCTCGTCGTGGGTCCATCTGTCGTATTTTTAAACTCCATTGTTGATTCGAATAGCAAACAACTCTTACTGCACGCACCACACCTTGTTTGAAATAAAATGCTGGGTGAACTCAACTAATCAGTATGTTCAGCGTCTAAGTCCTACCGCCAAAAGTTCCTGAACATGTACGACCTCGTGAGCAAGGACTTTCTGAAAGGGGTACATTTAGACCCTGGTCCCTGCGGTCGAAACGGGGGAGTACCACCCTTAGTCCCTAGTTCCTGGGGAAAGTTCCCACGGTGGAAATGTGGCTTACATGGCAAATCTCAAGTGAGGTTTTCATTTCTTTAGATGTTAAAGTTTTATTATTGCCATTAAAGTAACACTGGTAAACTCAAGCTGAATAAAAACTCCAGAAGGCCTTGTAATGATTTTCAGGTGTTGGATTCTGCCGTCTTTAATAGACTTGAGGCTCGTGTGTGTGTCCGTGCCGAGGCGGATCTTTGGCAGATCGGAAGCAGCGATGCAGCTCGTCTTCCAGACTGTATTTAAGGGTCCGCAGTACATCTGCTTTCAGCCAGGAGCCATCTCAGATCAGTGGAGCGCTTAATAGAGCACTCTAATGCGCTCAATGTAATCAGATAATAGTACAGCTTAAACTGCGTGTGTTTGTTCTCCATAACTTACCCTTTAGCGTACACAAACATTGTGCAAGATGCAACATCTGCCGAGTGTGTGCTGTCCACGTGCATGTGTGCGTTTAAGCAGACTCTGAGCACATTTTCAGTGTGCATGTGTGTGCAGTCACGTGTAAGGTCACCTTGTTTTTTGCTTCACCAATCGAAGCTAGTTGACCGTTGTACGTGTGTGTTTGTGCATGCATGTCGTGTTGCTGTCACACATACGCAGCTGCTGACTGGAGAAAATAAATATTGAGTTCCTGGACAGTTGAAGTTCTTTAATGTGTCACATAACAAACCCCATCCAGACACACACTTTCACAATCATATGTTAACTTAAAGGTGACATTTAATGCTCTGAGTCAGCTGTAAGTAAGCCATTAGCCATTTGACTTCCTGTGTTAATATTGAGTTTGGGCTACTTATTTTATTAACAATGGAAGACAGTTCAAATCCCTAACCCTAGCAACCAACCAGAACATTTTGTGCATGTAAAAATATAAAAATCTAGCTATTTTTACAGTTTTCTTTGGTGCTGCTTGCTGTGCAGAAATGACACGCTTCATCTGTTGTAAATTCATTGTTTGTTTAATAATTCCAGAATAAATGCAGTAAATGCTGCGGGACAGTTGCACTTTATTTAGTAGATATTCTCATGAGACTCGGTCAGCAGTCTGAAGTGTGTGTGTGTGTGTGTGACGGTCACTGACCCCTGTGCTGACCAGCACCTTTGGCCTGCTCATTATGTGTGTGTGTGCACCTGGATTCGCCTGTGTGTGTATTATAGAGCAGTATGATTGTTTTGGCAGTCAGTGTCACTGTGAATTATTTTCTGCTTGGACCTTTTTTTTTTTTTTTAGGAAAACTGGGCTAAAGTTCTCTCGCACATACACACTCATGCTGGTTTAAAGCATCACAAACACATGGAATTGTTTTTTAGCTCATTAACCAGCAACAATAATTTCAGTTCTTCATTTTACCAAATTACTGATTTAAAAAACTATTTTTCCACACGCATGAGCACGTCACGCATCTCCCACACACACAGCTGCAGTTTCCGTGTTCGCTCCTACACACATTATCAGAGACAAATTCACATGCCGTACATCACTCACTCCTCCGTCCAATTAGCTGCTCTTCAGGGATGAGAGCGAGAAAGAAAAAAATAAAAATGAGTTTAGCGTATGTTTGCAGCGGGTTGCATCATGCAGGTCTCAGCTGGAGACACTTACAGTATGAGGTGTTCGCTTGAGCAGCTGATAAACGGCACATTTTATTGCTTAGCAGTTGCTCATCGTTCAGTTCTCAATTATTGGCCATGTTTTAAGTATCAACTTAAAAACACAAATGAAGCTGAATGTAAGAGTATAGAGGTATAAAATGAATGTGGACAGCAGCAACTTTTGGGAGAATGTGATGAAAATATTGAGATCTGTGACTGCAGAGCGCAGTCTGAGCTGTCACTGAGATCTCTACTAAAGCACTAGAGATGAATTATAAATTGTGATTTGCAGAGCGCACACGACAAAATATACGCTCGAGGAGATGCATGTGCGATTGCTTGGGTCTTTTTCTAAGGAGATAAATCAGTGCGAATCTTCATTTAATCTCATTTCTGTCTCAGAGAAATAATTGACATAATTAGGAGAACTAGTTTGTGATTTGCCAAGGACACACTACAAAATGGAGATGCTAAACTAAGGGACATGCATGTGCTATAACTTGGGTCTTTTTCTAATGAGAAAAATCAGGACAAATTTCCATTTAATCTCATTTCTGTCTCTGAGAAATAATTGAGATGGGAGATCTGATCTGTACATTTCCAAGCATACACTACAAAATGTAAGCTTGGTGAGATGCATGTGCGATTACTCTAGTCTTTTTCTAAGGAGATAAATCAATGTGAATCTCCATTTAATCTCATTTCTGTCTCTGAGAAATAATTGCGATAGTTAGGAGGTCTGATCTGTAATTTGCTGAGCGTACACTACAAAATGAGCGAGAAAGAAAACATAATAAAAAACGAGTTTAGCGCACATTTGCAGCAGATTGATTTGGAGAGCATTCTCTACAAGACAAACTAGTTTCCCTTATATAATTTTTTAGGTCATTTGCCACCAGAAGCCTGCTAACAAAGCATTAACAGTCATTTTTGTCTTTTTCTTGTTCTGTGCAAAGCCGGCTGCAACCTCTAGTTTGTTGACATGAATTCTTTGCAGTTGTTGCTCTGGAAAAGACCTTTAGTAAAGATGTAAATGCCCTCATCTGACCTGTGGACGGATAACTCTTCTCTCTCTCTCTGATGACAGGAGCACTTCACTAGAGCGGTTTTGGTTCTGTGGTGTGTGAGATGGTGTGTCACAATCATAGTGTGATCGTGACATATTCCAGCTCTTCTGGCAGATTGTTATCCAAATTGTGTCTGTCAGTTTCTGAATCTCTCTCTCTCTCTCTCTTTACCTGTCTCGCTCACTTCCAGCTCCAGCTCCTCGTGTGCTTCTCTTTATTAGTTTGAAGAGCTGTCCAACGGGAAGCGTGACTCCTCCCTGTCAGGGTTTTAGTGTGACTTCTTCTGAATGACGTTACAAACGACGCTACAAGTAATAATTCTTCTTCTCTTTCTGTTTCCGTTCGACTCTCTGTGCGTCCGTGTGTGTGTGTGTGTGCGTGCTCTGTGTTTTCTGTTATTCTTGATCATAAATGTTGATGATAAATGGAGGAAGTCTCCTGATTTCATGTTTTGAAAAACTTTTTTGTAAATAACTGAGCGAAAATGGAAGAAAATTATTGTACATGTTTCTGTTTGTCACTTGTACTGAAAACAGATATTCCTGATGAACCGTGTGTTGATGACGAGCCCGAACGCCCTCAGATTTTCACATCTGTCGTATTTTTGCTGAGGCTGAGGGGGAATAAAGGAGCAAGAAAGAACTGCCAATCATCTATGACATCACACTGCCAAACCCCGCCCATCATTTTACCTACAATTCCGCCAAATCTAATCAGGAGCGGTTTTCCTGTCGTCATTGAAAGCCAAAATGCTCCAAAGTGACAAAATCACAGCCAATTAGAAAATATTGGATGTTTAATATTAAAACAGGTAGTGTTATTTTGGACCAATGAAATTTCACTGTGGGCGGTGCTAGCCACCGCAACGCAATGATATTAGAAACCAAGCGACCAACAAAATGTTGACAGGTCACAAACTTTATATTAAAAGTATTCTTGGGTAGGTACCATGTCAATTGCCACAAAAAAGATTTCATCCCAAAACATTGGAAATGTATGGATTTCTGTCATTGTATGTGCAATATAGCTGAAATTATAGTCTGACTCTGTGGTAATCGATCTTTTTTAACATAGAAAAGAATAGATTCATTGCTTGTCGTTTCAACACTGATGAACATCGCCCCAGACAATCACACAAAGGGGGAAGTTTAAAAATAGCTGTTTAACACATATGCGTCTACAGTCTGTGTTGAGTTTCATAATGACATCATGTCGTTTAGTTTGATGCGGGTTGCATCTGTTTTCAAATATCTCAGAACTGCGTCAAAACGGCATGACGACGGCCAGCTGAGACAGATACACACTGACTGCGGTCCAGCATATGTAGAACAAGCGCATTCAGCCTGTCTGCGTCCCATATGCTGCTGCCTGGTGTGTTTGGCAGGGCTTAAAGATGTCATACACCAGTCTCTCTCTACACAGACATTTACAGCCAAAGCTCTAAAAACCGAAGCCCTCTGGCCAAATTTCTGATGAGCTGGCTCATACCGCACTTGTTAAAGGGATAGTTCACCCAAAAAAGATAATTCTGTCATAATTTACTCACCCTCATGTTGCTCCAAACCTGTATGAGTTTCTTTCTTCTGTTGAGCACAAAAGAAGATATTTTGAAGAATGTTGGTAATCAGAGAGTTGACTGTAGCCATTGACTTCCATAGTATTTTTTTTTTTTCCTACTATGGAAGTCAAAGTCACATGAGGGTGAGTAAATGATGACAGAATTTTCATTTTTGGGTGAACTATCCCTTTAAGGCAAGCATCATCACTATTGCTTAGAACTTCAAGGGTCAGTGATTTGAACAAATCAACAGATGTTGACCAAAGTGCTGCAATATTCAAATTAGTGTCATGTCCCATTGTCTGCTTGAATATGTGTATGCAGTTAAGCAAACTAAAATAGCACAAAAATTCATGCAATTGGCATCAGAACTCACCAGATTGTACGATTTTTGGCTTTTGGACAATAAAAATGTGTATGTTCAGACTCTAAGCCCTTCAGGAGCATATTTTGGCACTAGAATATCATAGAGACATGAGGCAAGTTTTTCACGAGAAATCGAGTTACAGCGCGTTCTAATAATCTACAGGCAATAAAATCTGTTTCTCTTACGCTCAGCACTTTGAGTTTAATCCACATTGCAGCCTTAAAGCCACTTCAGTAACACAAACACACATTTTAATTATGAAGTTTGTTCATTATGCTATATGGAGGAGTGCTGACTGATGAAAGACGACTTTAGTAATGAAACTCCAACACAAGCAATTGTTCTAAATAGACTGAGAATATTATTTCGCCCATCTGGACGGCTTATGTCCTTATTGCTCGCTCTCATTCCCCCTGATACTCCTCTCCGGCGAAAAGCGCTCAAAGTCTCAACACACGCTTGATGTGAACAATCTGACTATGTATTTATTCATGTATTTTTTTGCCAACTTTGTACAGTGTAAAAAACAACCTATAAATCTATGAAGAATAACGGTACTGTATAGACTTAGCTGCCTGTGAGCGATTCACAGAATAGTGTCGTTAGAGGTTAACAGCATAGACGCGATCTAAAGCCAGTTAAACATGCTTTCTGTAAATGCCGAGGGATGCCACGTTTTTATATCCTCGCATTCTTTCCTCGTTGTCGTTTGTTTCTTTCAATGTTTTTGTAAATTACCTAGTGGCATCATACGGCATGTGTTGTTTCCTTTCTATTGGTTGTACGTTTGTTTGTTTATTGTTTGTTGATGAACACAGCGAGGTTCAGGCGCCCGGGAGAGTGCTTGGGAACGCAGAGTGGTTGGCGAAAGATTTGCGTCTGTTTTCACAATTCATGTTAGTATGCCAGAACTTACCGTAAGGATCTAACTCACCTGTCTTTGTCCAAGTGCGCAACCTTTGTTAGATGTCTAGATCCACTCTTATCCTTGCTCTTAATTTCCATGTTCATCCTCTTGAGTGTCATGAGACGCTATGTACGCATGTGCGATGAAGTGTTGGGCTAGTGTTTCAGACGCCTCGCTCATCCTAAAGCTCTTCCGTTAATCTCATACTTGTCAAAAAACTTTGAACATTCCATGAACGCTTGGGCAGAAAGCCACTGTAGAGTTTTAAAAATGTACACTCTTTAACAATAAAGGTTTTTATTGGCATCTGTAGTTTCAGACATTTCCATTTCACAAAAGAACAACGAAAAAGAACCGTTCTTTACAGTAAAAAGTTCTTTAGATTATTCAAATGTTCTTCACACTTAGGTTTTTAGAATGTTCACTAAAAGGTTCTTTATGGAACCAACAATGGCTCTTCTATGACGTCACTGTGAAAACCCTCTTTTGGAACCTTTATTTTGAAGAGTGTAGCATACGGGTGTACAACATGCAGTCAGGGGTTATTCGTCATATCCCTGAAAATGCTCCTGATGTTGTGTCTACACCTTTTACTCCGCTTTCCGGAGCTGGTGAATGTTTGGGGAATCGTGTAGTGGGCAGTAGAGAGTTTATTGTTTTTGGGGTGCCGTGGTTTGAGCTAGAGGCATCTGAGACGTTCGTCCGGCAGTGTGACTGTAAAGCGTTCCCAATTTTGAGCCTCTCCTGTTTTTTTGGCCGAACGGACTGTGAACTTATTGGTTGGATTTTTATTTTTGTTTGTTTTCCTGTCCCACCCAAACCCTTCCACGTGATTGGATGTGAGGGTGGGCGGAGCTAAGGAGCACAGTTCTGACTATGTTCCATAATAAAATAGACTAAATCATTTGTACATCAGCTGGCGTGGAGTCTTTATTCACCATATTTCGTTACTTTATCACTGCTTCAAGCTTTTTTCCAAAAATAAAAAAATTGTAAGTGGTTTGCGTATTTAAAGTGCCCCTATTATGCTATTTTAAAGGCTCCTAATTTTGTCTTGGAGTCTTCTACAACAGGTTGCACATCTCCACATTATAAATCCCTCCTTTCCACAAGCCTACTCTGCTCTGATTGGTCAGATGGCCCAGTCTGTTGTGATTGGTTTACTCTGCTCTGATTGGTCAGATGGCCCAGTCTGTTGTGATTGGTCTACCAATGTCTATTAGCATAACTGAACTTCAGCTCCAGAGGCTTCCTAAAGCTCAGTGATTGTACACACTGTAAAGACAGTAACGATGACGTTGATTTTACCATATCAATCTGAGCGCAAGTCCGATGATGAACATTGGAAGAACTAGTTATTCACTCCAAACCTCCGTCCAGCAGGACGTTTGTCAGTGATATGCTACTACTCATTTTGAGGAACATTATGAGATGTTGCAGCTGTAATTCCTCACCATCAGCATTAACAAGAGTAGGTCCATCAACAAACCCATGTGTGCATTTCTAATTTATTTCAGTGCACAAGCGGAACTCATAAATAAGCCCAGCACTAACGTGAATGACTGATGTAACATAGACGTTTGTAAAACAAATCTTACTCCATCTTTTATCATTACTCAAAGTAGTAAGAACGAATGACAATCTGCATTAATAGACACTTACACAACTTACACAATACAAAACACAAAAATTAAGCATTCTGCGTTACTTCAGGCAGGCCATGTAGTCAAGCTCCGCCCATATCAGCTGATCTGATTCCTATGCACTCAATTGGCAACTCTCAAACAGGGCGCCTTACTTAAGCGTAGCTTCAGTTCAATCTGCTGCTCGGCTGCTTCTGCTGCACGCTGCTTTGGAACCCACCTCCTCCCCAGCTCCTCCTTAAACTGTGTTAAACTTAATCAACGTCATCCTGTTGTCATTGATGCATACTCTGTTCTAAATGGGGGGTTTTGCTGCCCTCCCAGTTTAAAAAAAATCTGCAGAATCTGCTGCTGTTCCCTGTCTTGGCTTTTCATGGAGCTCATGAGAAGGACGGTGAATTTAGAACAGAGCCATATCGCCAAATGTCAATTTTGTTGCAAAATATGGCAATAAAAAGTTGACAAAGTTTGTCTATGGTGTTTTTGACTTAAGTGGACCTGGCTGAACTACGTATTTTGAACCGCCGGTAGAAATATACATCAATAATTAATCATACTTACAGGTTGTGATTCTGAAAAGCAGCTGGTCCAAATAAACTGCTACTGAGCCATCTTTCAAGAGCAAGTGTTTTGCTAACCCCACGGATTTGAGAAGTAGTCGTCAGTAAAATGACGTTTGTGGGCAGGTCAAGTTGTTCGCGGGCGGACAACGCACAACATAGACGGGCATTATGCAAATGTATTTTCTAGTGACATAGAACCATCATGCAGTGGGATCTGAATTACAGACGACTCATTTAGGCGGTTCAGAGTCAATTCTTTCTTTTGGGAGACAATAACTTTTTTATCGTGCACTTTTGACTTTACAACTTTGCAGAACATTTACATTCACAAACAGCTATGAAAAGGGAATATATTCGAAAAACCATAATGGGGCACTTTAACTATTCATTCATAGCTTGGTGGTAAATAATCTTTTTTTTCTTTTCTTAATAATGCAATTGTCTATAAATAGAAACAACGATTAATTTGCAAGTCAATACGACTGAATTTATCACCACACAAGGTAATGCATTTGAAATCATTTGTCATGCTCAAGTAATATTGAGATTGAGTGTCTTATTAATTTTAGTATAGCATATTCATTTGCCACAGTTTGATTGCACTCCGAGTGTGTGTCATATATTTCTGTAATTGTAATTTTACTAAGAATGGGAATTGTAAGAAAAATTATTCCGATTCCATGGTTCTTAAAAAGTGAAAGGAGCCCCTGGACATTCTTCAGAAATGGACTGTCTCTGATACACGGAAGACAGAAACTCGAGTTTGGAACGACATGAGGGTGAGTAAATTATAAAACGTTCCTTTTGGTGGTGAACTACCCCGCTGATGGTTCTGTTAATGATTCTTTAAGTACTTGGACAATGTTTGGAAAACAATTGCATTTAGTTCCCTCAACAGCCTGTTGTCAGATCATTTTTAAGATTGCTTTTGGAAAAGTTCTTAGACAAATTAAACATTTGACTCATTCACATTTATTGTATCTAGCAACTTCGTTTTGTAATCTTCGTTTGGCACACCAACCATGTCTCGCTTATGTGTCCGATCCATTTCAGATTCCATTCCCTACTGATGAGCTGCTGAGTTTGTGTGCCTCCAGGAACTTTGGGAAACATTGGTTTACACAGACTTTAATCCCAAGAATAAGCTCAGCCAACAGAAAATGACACAGCTAATGATCCTAATACTGTGGTCACGCTTTCATGAATTTAGAATTTGCTTCTTTTTTTTTTTGGGGTGAGTTTTTACGAGTCAAACTATCACAATTATATTCCGATGTCAGCATGAACACATCATCGGAAGATCGCAGGCAATCCATTAACTGTTATCGGAAACAAATGTGACGAATAAGAATCAGTTTTTGATTCCTTCGTGTTTGGTTGAGTGATGTAAGGCGATGAACAGGCGAACAATTGGTTGTGTAATTATCCAGCTGAGGCCTGTCAAAACAGCTGAAAGATTGGGAAAAAAGAGCAGAGGAAGAGCAGGCTGCAAGAGAAGGAAGAGGGACAGGAGAGTCAAGGGTTTATAAATAGAATGGGAGGCTAAAGTACATCCTGTAGTGAATAAAGAATCTGTACAAACACCGTGTTCCAGGATCCTGCAGACTAGACACGCTGAGCTCTGGACTCTCTTTGAATCGCAGCACACATCCAAACCCACCCGGCATGGCTGGAGCTCCATTATGACATCACAGCGGACTAATATTAGACACACTCCATCCACACCTCTATCCCACACCTCTCTCGTTCCGTCTGTCTCTCCAGTTCCCGATTTGCTGCTTCTACCGACTGTTTTCTCTGGCTACGTTCACAAATCAGTGTTGTTTGGAGTGCTAAATATAGTTTGTACAGTTTGGTTATGAGAGAGCGACAATCTCATTCTGACGTTGTCACCCCCCACCCCACACCCCACACGCACACACACACACACACAAATACTCATCAGCATAATGCAAATAAATCTAGGTTTTAATAGTTTTTAAAAATAGTTATAATTTAAAATAACTTTTTGTTATTCTCAATAGTGATTCTGATTTTTCTTTTTAATTATTAAAGAGAAGGAAAGTATTTTTGTTTGATTTCTTTATGCAGTTTTCTTTTTTTTTTTTTTTTTTGTTAAAACTGCATTATATTAAATGCTTTGCTAATAAGCAAAGCAAGTCAACTCATTACTTTGTTGTTAGCCTACGATGAGTTTGAGAAGTTTCTGGTGTTATGAAAGACACCAACAGCCGAAATGCATAATTTTCCTGTTATTACTGTAAAGCTGCTTTGAAACTATATTGTATAAAGCGCTATATAAATAAAGGTGACTTGACCATCTTTGAACATAAATATAGGTTTTAGTACTTTAGTTACGTGCTTTTTTTTATTATTTCTATTTAACAGTTACTTGCAATGTTTGTCATTTTCGTGTACATTTTTTAGGTTTGAGTTTTTCATCTAATATTGATAAATTTTTCTGCTATATTACAATTAACATTTTTTTTTAGTAGGAGAAGAGAACCGGGACTTGACTTTACATGTCCGTATTACATGTCCGAGCTCAGATCACTTTGTCTGCTGTACATCTGTGAACGTAGCTCTATAAGCATCCCCTTCTTTAATTTTCCTCCTCTTTATTCCTTCTGAATAAAGTCGTCTTTTTGAATACCACGGCCAAACCTCTCTGTGTTTCTCACTGTCTTGCTTCCTCTCTCCATCTGTCTTATATGCTGGGAAGGACACAAGCATTATTTGCTCTGACATGATATTTCCTGGAAACAGGGAGTCCAGACACACTGAAAGTACCAGCAGCCCCCAGGACAGATGGAGAGAGAGAAAGATCTGACAGAGAGAAAGGGGGAGACGGGGTGAGAAAATAAAAGAAGCATGAGAAGTGAGTGTGAAAATGTAAAGTAATCGAGAGAAGAGGTGCTGAAATACACTCCAGAGATGAAGAGAAAGGACTAAAGAAAGGGGCGAGGGAAAAATGTGACATAAAAACGGTAGTCGTTGTATATTTTTATATGTTCAGTACTATTTTAATAGCCATGTTAAATGTAATGTCACTTTTTATTTTTTTATATCCCATGATGAGATGCATGCTGATTGTCAGTAATGCCATTTGTTCTCACATGTCACATGATTAAGCACCAAACCATAAGTCTGAATATGAATGTGCAATTTAAGATTCGAGGGGATGATTTTTGGTGTATAACAACTTAAATTTCAGTCTGCTCATCACACAAAGTGATTGGATGACTTGTTGAGACTCTGAACAAACTGCTTTTATGGTACTTTAATGTTACGTTTTGCCCTTTTTGGAGCTTGTCAGGTCATAATCACGATATGCTTTCATTGTATCGACAACAACATGAACATTTATCAAAATGTCTCCTTTTGTGATCCACAGAAGAAAGAAGGTCATTGAGGTGTTGGGTCATTTTTAGCGGTCCAACAGCGTTCATCAATGCCAGAATGATCAAGATGGCCAATCAAATCAAAGTAGGCAGGGTTTACTGTTCACAGAAGCAGAGCGTGTTTCTAGTGCGAAGCATCACTTTAACGTTAAAAGAAAGAGGATGTAAGTAGATGTAAATAGCGAAACATTTAATACACGTCAACTGTTTTGCGATAGAAATGTTAAACGACCAACGGTAGCATATAGTGATGCAAAATACTCAACTTTTTCCTCAAATATGGTCGTTTTGAACATGAATTGAGTGTGACAAGACAAGAAAAATTGTATGTTTTTGACATATTAGGCATACAAATAAAAGTAGGCAGCTAGCGTGAAAATAGCGATAGATGCTATTTACACCAAGTGTAAACAGCAACTAGATTCTATTTACACTTGATATAGATGATATTTACTAAGTGAAAATAGTGATATATTCTATTTACACCATATAAAAGTAGCAGTTCTTTGCAATATAAATAGTAATTAGATGCTATTTATACTTTATTTTGACAGATGCATACTATTTACACCTCAGTATTGTTGTACATTAACAGGATGCAATAATAACAGAGTGTAAATTATTATATTTAGTTAAATTATTAAATGGGTGCCGCCTTAAAGGGACAATAAAAGCGATCCCTACACCTACCCCTACCCAATAAATGCTTTTATTATTATTAAACATTTAGTTTGGCACTTTATTTCCACATTTAGAACATTTTCTTAATTTTTGTTGAAAGTAAATGCCTTTCTGATGTGATTTGTGATGAGAAAAGAGATTAAACCAAGCTCGGCAAAAGGCGGATTCGAACCCAGGTTGATCGCGTCAAAACAAAAATCCATTAGCCATATGCGTTACTGATTGCGCACCTGAAGACATTGAATTATAAGCGTTTTTATTTTATATTGTTTGGCACAGCCAGGCATTGTTAGGCAGAGCTAGTGCGGATAGCACTTGCCAGCAAGCCACACATGCTTGTTTTAATGCAAATTAATGAAAATATTATTTGCAAATAGCTCGAAATTATTATTTCCCAAATAGAATTAGACCTAGGATTTCCTTTACTGTTCTGTTTCATTATGCTTTATAAAAAATTTGTACTCCAATGTTCAAGACATGGTTATGGTCTTGATACAAGGTCAAGAAATTGTATAGAGTACATACTAATAATTAGTGTAGTATGCATGGCATCTGAAACATTGTATGTGGGTGGGACAAGACCCACTCACTTTTTAAGACCAATGATATTGGACCCACTGACTTACCGTTTCAAGTTCAGTGCATGTCTGTTTACCTACCCCTAACCGATAAACACTTTAATATTAAACACAAGTTAGATGCTTTATTTCAACTTTTTGATTACTTAATTTTTTTTTAAATATATGCCTTTCCGATCTGATATGTGAAGGGAAAAGGGAGTAGAGCAAGTTTGGCGGTTTTGAAACCTCGGGTCGGTTTGCGTCAGAACTTTACACTACCGCCGCTGTTAATAATTCTATCTTCTGTAATTTTGAGCCTGACGTTTAGCTAACAAGACTATTTGCACTTCATGTAAATGGCATCTACTCCAATAAAAACTCCAAAAAAATATGGTAGCATGTCACTGCTGGATATTTCATGTCATCTGCTGAAAATGTTTAAGAAAGAGCTGTTGCAGGTGAAAAGCATGAGAGAAAGAGAGAGCCTATAATCTAGTTTTCTGATGCACCACAAACACACCAAGTATGAATAGCCGCGTTTCCACTATCGGCCCAAAAGCGGGCATGCTTGTGCGTGCCAGGGCCAGTCGCGTTTCCACTGTCACTTCTGGGGCTTGATCGGGCCTCATCAGGGCTTCCTGATTTTTTTGGCCCGCCGAATACCTTGATCCAAAGTGGGCCAGCCCGAGCTTGAGGAGTGGTTACAAACAAAGGCAGGGGTTTATCCAAGTCTGGAGACGGCAGCGCCATGGGCGTGGGTGATTTTATATACCAGCATTAAAGACTTTTAGCTCAAAACTCACTTTCAGACAGCAGCGAGTGTTTGAATAACTTCTGTTTGTGATCCAATGTGGATTCTGATCACTGTATCAGGCAGAAATATGTATATGCCATGCAAAGGACTATTTGCGCTAACCATTACCATAGTAAACATGGTAAATACGACTGCTTGAAGAAATCAGACATACCTATCACAATCATGTATTTATTTTTATCTGTCAGTCTCCTCTCTTTATGACTGATTTAGCTCCACATATCATAAATTAAAGCGCTTTTCGGGAGCTTCCTCTGTTGTTCCTGGAGAGAGTGCTAAAGCTGCTCATTTTTGTTGGAAAATATAGAAGTGATTGTTCTTTCTAAATGTAATAAACTTTCCCGTGACTACAAATAAACAGAAATGGACACGACTGATAAGCCCGCGTATCCTATTTCTTTTGTGAAATAACGGTAAATGCCAATTTATTTCTGTTAATTAATCCAATTAATTTATTATGATAAATGTAGCACTTATTATTGTTAAACTGCGGTGAAACATTGATGCTTGGGTTTTAAATCTTTAAGCAAACAACAGGTTTTAGAGAAGCTGGCCCGACAGTGGAAACGCAGCCTGGTTTTGGGCTCGGTGCTACAGGTCCGAGGCTATTAGCCCAGCCCGGCCCGATGAAAGCCCTGGCTCGCACTGGCCCGACAGAACGCGGCTAATTATCTACCTTGACAGAGCTGCATACAAACAAAGAACAAAAATGTACCTGAAATTAAGAGATCAAAGCGCATATTTACTGCTAAAACTATGCGAATATTACTTTTGAAGCCCTGACGATAATTTGCTGCCATCAATTATTTCTTTCATCTTTAAAATGGTGTTATTTCATGCTCAAGGATCGGCTCAGAAGGAATACGCAGACTTTCTTCTGTGCTGATTTGAGGGTGAAATCTGTGAAATGGGTTTTTAACATGGTTAAAAAAAAAAAAAAAATTAAATGAACCTTGGAGTCAAATACAGTGTAAATTCAGCTAAAATATGAGCACACAAGGGCTGATGGATGTAAAGAATAATCATCTATTCTACATCTTCCGGGTTTCTTTGCAAAAGGTGCCGATCACTATTCCTTGAAGAGGAGCTACGTTTGACCTCATTTGGTGTCGCCGAAGGGATGCAGACAGAGACGTGGTGTTGGAAAGGGCATATCTCTTCTAGCCCGCCAACTGTGAGATGAGTGGTGTCAGTTTCGGGGTTTTGTGAAAGAACGGAGCGGTTCCATTAGAGACGTAGCTTCTGGGTAAAAGTTTAGAGTCTACTGTCAGCTGTAATCACAAAACCAAACCCCTGTGGTTGCGGCAGGGAAATTATGAAATTTTGCTGCAGTAGCTCTGATCCAAAACCTAGTGAGCTGCCTACATGGGTATCTTCCTTCTAAGACAGCATCCCACTGGCATGGAAACTCGTAAATTACCGATTTGGAGTGACATCAACTGTGTGTCACAAAATGCAGTGCTCCACATGGGCGATTTGACAACTGATTACAATACTTTTTTTTAATCAATACTATTCAGTAGGGGTGGCACGGTTCACGAAACCCACGGTTCGGTTCACACAGTTTTAGGGTCACGGTTTTCGGTTCTGTACGGTTCTCGTTGTCACTCCAGAAATTCACTTCAGCATATGATATATAGCTTAAATATCCACAATTTAGGATACAGTATTAAATTGTTATATCATGTAGAAGGTGTTTCCTGTTTGCATGTCAATATTGGTCAGAACAATGCACTGTGGCTTTAATTCAGTGTGAGCAGCTTTTTGCGCAAACTTCAAAGGCCTGTTTAAATTATTAAAACTAGAAGCATATCTTAACTTTAATGTTACATTTATCATGTGAACTACTTGTATACAGCATGTTATAAGTGTGTGTTTGGGACAGAGGGGAACACGGCCGCATTCTCAGCAGATATAAGCTGCCCATCATAAATCAAACGAGACAGACTGGTCGGAGGAGAACACCGGAAAATGTGACAGAATGGACAATATTCGTCTGTAATAGCCGCGGTTCAGCTGCGCGAGACAAACGCTGCCAGTGTGAATGCACAACGGGCGCGCGTGGCTCCCGCTCTCCATACGCACTGCTTGTGCGTGCGGCGTGAAGCCGGCGCAACTCCGGGCAGCCTTCCTTACCTCTCCCACTTGCCATTTGTACACGTGACGTGACCTGCAGCACTCCAGTTTTACTGTCTTTTACTGTATGTCCACACACACCTCTACTATTCAGTATTGAATTGCAATATAATCCAATTCTACTGCATCCTGGTATTGTCTTCTCCACATGCAGTGCTGTCTTTGGCTAAAATTAGGAACCTTTGGAAAGGTATCTTATAATGCCTTAAAATGCTGACTCCGTAGGCAGCTCAGTAGGTATTGGAACAAAATGAGCCTGAGGAGGGAAAATAATCTTGCTGCTCCTGAGGTGCTGTTTTTACATCCCATCATTTTTCTTCTTAATTGATAATGTCAAAGATAGATCGTTGCAGTGGTATTATCCATTTTGCAGATTTTGTGGCAGATGTCAATCCCCAGTCTTTACTAAGGAGATCAGCTAAGCCGAGTTAAAGGTAGAACGCTTCTGGGTCAGTGATTGGAACACAATGTTCCTGTCCAGGTCTGAGTGTGACATTGTGTCTGCACTCAACACTTATTGGATATGACTGACGGCCAAATTAGCATGAGGCTGCAAATTCAAAACGCTGGCCTTGTAATGTGAATGTATAAGGGAAAGCATATATTTTACATTATATTTGTCTGCATTTTAAACAGCTTTTCGCATATAATTTTCAACTAAGAAGAATAATAAGTTGACTTTGAGAAAAAACAAATACATTGTGTTTGGATTCAATTCTAAATTTAAATTCAAACCACAGTTAAATCTTGTCTGTAAAGAGTGCGCAACTTTATAAACTAAAATATCTAGCTTTCGGCGGACCGCCTTCCATATTGAAGAAAGTATAACACCTCACAGTTCAAAACGCTTATGTTTCATACATCATACGTCGCGCCAGTTATGATTTTTTTTTTCATAAATTGAATAAGTTTAATGGGAATAGCCACTATTTTAGTAATCTTGCAACTCTGGTATGGAATGGCCATGTTTTTTATCCCTGATTATCTTACTTTGAAACATCACATTATGTGCCTAAAATGAGTTGGGAATACCTTTCATGTTACGTTTATCTAGATTAGAAGTACCCAACTGTGAGCCTGAACTAGAAATAGCCGTTTTTGAGGTGGTTAGGCTGGTCACCACCCTGAAGGTAGACAAGTTTGTGGGTCAACTCATTCATTGGAGTTTAAAGGTGTAGATTAGGTCCAAAGATCACCTCCGGCTGGTAAACACTTACCTTGGCGTTGTAAACAAAGCTCTGTGACTTACCTGAACCGACCTCATCTCACCTGTACTGATAAAACCCAGCACTCCCCCCCTCCCCCAATGTAGCTCACCGTTCCATATCCTGTTGCATGCCACAAAGATTAATCCATGTGAGGAGATGACTGCAGAAAGGGAGAGTTTTTCGGTCACGGACACATCACCGTGTCGCTTGAGCAACCCCAACGGTGCCGTTATTCGCAAGGGCAGTCATGCCTACATGCACCGCTCAATAAACGCCCGCGCTCGGCTCCCGGGAGAGCGACAGGCCACCCTGCAGGAGCAATATTTTGCCTTCATTCGCTGGGAGATAGGAGCGACGACGCCCTCTCAGTGAAGGTGAGATAGAATTAATGTGGGAGACAGGTAGACAGCGGGGACGTGCTGATAGCTGCCGTAATGATGGATTTGACTTTATCATTCCAGAGCGGAGAGTAATGTTAATGTCGTGATCGTACTCACGGCGGAGGCCGTGGTGATTATGCAAATAACTTCAGCTGTGACACGGACAAGGCCACACAGAGATGTTAAGTATGTCCGGGATCTGATAATAATATATAAGCACACTTTCAACACTGTGAGTATTACATAAAGACATATGTGCATCATGGGACATTGAACATGATGATGTGAAACAAAGGGCGTGAAGTGACAAGGCTCCAGACGCCAGTCCAGTTCTTCATTTGAACAGCACAACAGCGCCACCCTGTGGTCACATAAAGCCACTTAAAGGTTAGCTCACCCAAAAATGAAAATTAGCCCATGATTTACTCACCCTCAAGTCATCCTAGGTGTATATGACAATCTTCTTTCAGACGAATACAATTGGAGATATATATAAAAAAAAGTCCTTTATAAGCTTTAAAGTTATAGGTATAAAGCTTTATAATGGCAGTGAATGGCTGTTTGTGTTTTGAAGTCCATACAAGTGCAACTATCCATCACAAGGCCGTAACCATGTCTTGAAACAGAATAGTGAACAAAATTCTAGGTCTAATTCTAGTAGGGAAATTTTGGGACTATTTGCAAAATATTTGCATTAATTTGCATCAAATATATCGTTAGTCTCAAGATTCTTCCCGTTAGTGAATAAATGCATAGATCCGCTGTTAAAGGTGCCCTAGAATGAAAAATGTAATTAACCTTGGCACATACCGTGAGTCTCAAACACCATTGCTTCCTCCTTCATATGTAAATCTCGTGCGTGAAAAACACCACGGAAAAATAGGCGAATCTCAACATAACACAGACACTGACGCAACAGTCGGGATCGTTAATATGTATGCCCCCAACATTTGCATATGCCAGCCCATGACTTGCCAAATTGGACTTAGGAGAAGTCTGGTGATTCTGCAAACGGATCAGCAGCGTTCTTACAGCGTCACTGAGCTCGCTCTGGCTACTCCGGTTATCTCTGTATGTATATTCAAGGCTACAATAAAATGAAATATGTTATAAAACACCACTCGCCTCTTTTCGTTTTCATTAAAAAATCTTAAACCTATTAATAGCCACACAAATACACTGATTATACGCGTGCATATTCACTGCATATAAAATAACAAAACGAAATATAAAACAACCCTGCCTCTTTTCGTTTACAAGCATATTAAGCATATTGTGGTTCACGCAATAAGTGTGCATATATGATTATCTTCACTGTAGTGAAATTAAATATGACACAAAACAACTCTCGTTTCGTTAAGTTTTAATTATCAAAGTAATATATTAAACTTAATTTTACCCTCGGCCAAAACAAATAGCCAGGGAACAAATGATAGATCTATGAAGCCAAAGATCAACCCGATAGATATACACAATGCGTAGTGAAACAGCCAATCAGAGCAGAGCTCCACATTACTATTCATGACTCTTCCACATAAGGCCAAAACAGCCCATTTCTTTCTAGGGACAATTTCTAGGGTTGTAAATGGACCTGTAAAACCATATCTGGACATGTTTTGCCCTTAAATAAGCCACACACACTCTATGTAGATATCAGAGAACAATTTAAAATATAGTTTCAACTCATTCTTTAACAACTAAAGTCCTTGTAAACTGTGTTGAAGGTTACAGGTTCTAATCAGCCCTCATGTCGTTTTTTTTCTTCTTCATTAAAATCAAAGATGTTCAATGATTGTATATTAAGAGCAGGGGCATTTTCACCGGAAAGAAGAGAGTCCTCACAACGGCATAAAACGATAGATTGACGCTCTCGTCTATGTGTGAAGAATGAGACAAAAGAGAACGTAACCCCGCCTACTTTGATTTGATTGGCCTTCTCAATCACTTTGACATTGTCCCCCTCAATGCCTATGGTGGTTACGGCCCTGATCCAACATAAAATATATCCACACGACTCCAGGGGGTTAATAAAGACCTTCTGAAGCGATGTGTTTGTGTGAGAAAAATATCCATACTTAAAACTTTATAAACCAAAATAACTAGCTTCCGACAAGCCGGCCGCACGCATTGATTTACGGCGAAAGAGTAACCCCTGAACTGACGCATGACGTATTGACGGACGTGGAAACGCAGAGGATAGAGCAAAGCAAAACACCGGTCATGAATTAAGAGTCTTAAACGAGAATTGTTGCCCAGCCCCATTTGTTTGAACCACGAGAGGCGTCACTACATCCTGCATCGCGTCAGGGGTTATTCTTTTGCCATAAGTCAGCAGTGTAGGCCGTCTGCCGGAAGCTAGTTATTTTAGTTTATGAAGTTTTAAATATGGATATTTTTCTTACACAAACCCATGGCTTCGCTTCAGAAGGCCTTTATTAACCCCTCGGATCCGTGTGGAGTACTTTTATAATGGATAGATGCACAGAAACAGCCATTCACTGCCATTATAAAGAGTGGATTAGCCAGGACATTTTTTAATATAACTCTGATTGTATTCATCTGAAAAAAAAGAAGAAAGTCGTATACACCTAGGATGACTTGAGGGTGAGTAAATAATGGGTTAATTTTCATTTTTGGGTGAACTATCCCTTTAAAAGTCTCGACATCTGTTAAAGTGACGTCAAAGGATACTTATCTGATGACGTTCGATATCTCAGGTAAATTCTCAAGAGACAAGTTCAAAGCAGTTATGAAATATGTTGAGAGCAGAAACTAATTCTAATTCATTTAAACACAATGAAGTTTCTGAGATTGATTATCATGCTTATTAATATTATTAATTTGTAGGCTAGGCTCCAATCCACAACTTCTCTTCTTGGGCATACTGCATTTAAAATACATTTGTGCACACGTTTTAGCAACTTAAATGTAATTCTGTTTTAAATGTCTGTCCGTCTTCCTACTTATCTATCTATCCATCTGGTAATAGACCCTTTTCACATTTCCAGGTTGCTCAGAAGCAAAAGTCGTAGTTGGGTAAATGAGAGAATACATTACATACGTGTGTGTGTGTGTGTGTGTGTGTTCCCATTTGTTCATATAGCAAAATAAAAACTCCACAATAGTGTTTTCACAACTTTCAAAAAGGGGAAAAAACAGAGAGATATTGATAACGGTAGTCAGAAGAGAGAAAGATGTCAGCTTTACCATCACTATTAGAAACACCCTCACAGCAGCATTAACTATTTTTTTTTTTGTAATTTGATGCAAAATAATACTGAGTGTAGTGTTATAAATATAAATACATTTAAAAAAATTATAATAAATATAAATTTCGCAGGAATTACGACGCTGATGACCGTTAAAACCATGAGTCATCATCACGGTCTGAAAATGGTGACGACAAATCTGTATGTCATGTCAGTATTCAGTCTGAGGACAGCACGTGGGCCGTGGAAGTGTCCCTTTCTGCTTCCGAATGTCTCTCTTACCTTTAATCTCCACCAGCTGAAGTTTGTATGTGAATATTATTAAAAACTTCCTGTTTAACGGTAGCGCAATATACTGTAAAGCCGTTACCTCACCTTCCCGCGTATTGTGACGCTTGTCACACACGCGTCACGTGACGAGCTCGTCTGTGACTGCCCTGGTAACGGTTACCTGGTAACGAGCGCAAAGATAAAAGAGCAACGGCACGCACAGGTAGTTTACCTCGCGGAGGGCCGACAGGTAACGGACGAACCGCTTTATTAAGTGTTATTTGTTTATTTAAATCATACTAAAACAATAATAATATTAGTAGTTGTTGTTTCTTGATGCAAAGACCCATCAAGTGCGCATTTAAACGACGCTATTAAAATAAACAGGTAAATAAGAGGTGATGAAATCTTTAGCTTGACATTTATAAATGTTTTATCTAAGGTTAGTGTTAATGTGACTTCTGTCAAAGATAGGCTACTGGAAAATGTTTGTTTATATCAAACTGTAATTCTTCCAGTATGGTATTTAAAATAAAACAACGCGTCAACTATACATTTGTCATATGCAGTGGTTGGTTTGTGTTTGGTTATAGTCACAGTTACAGATGGTTGGACCCTTGGGTGCGGTCAAGCCTTCACATGGAACGGGCAGACCAGAGGGGCGTCCCGCTAACACTGGCCTCGACCAATACTGCACCTCCTTCAGACAGTCTTATGGTGATAAAGGACATACACACAACACCTCAGATTCAGCCTAACTTTTCATCAAACTATACTTTATGTTTTAATATTTGATTATGGACATTGGCCTGTTTATACTGCTTCAGAAGCCAGATAATATCAGGTCACATTTTTCCTATTTGAAACAATAGACTTTTTCTATGCCACATTTTTAAATATAAATAAATATCCATCTTTTCTACTGCACATTATAATGTTTTGATTTCTTGTTTTACTTGAAATATTCCAAACTCTATTTATATATATATATATATATATATATATATATATATATATATATATATATATATATATATATATTATGAAGAATCTTCATGCAACTTGTAGATGATGAAATTTATGAAGTTGTAAACATCAAAACTGCACCAAGTGAATAATTATATCAGTGAATATAATGTCATACAGATTACATTTATGATACATGGGCCACAAAACCAGTCATAAAGGTCAATTTTTTGAAATTGAGATTTATAAATCTAAAAATTTTTTTATATAATAGTAGGAATATCTTCATGGAGCATGATCTTTACTTGATATCCTAATGATTTTTGGCATAATTTTGACCCATACAATGTATTGTTTGCTATTGCCACAAATATACCCGTGTGACTTATGACTGGTTTTGTGCTCCAGGGTCACATATAGCATAAAAAGCTCTGTAAATTCTACTATTGTACTCTACAGAAGAAGAAAAAAAAAAAAAACATGGGTGAGAAAATAAAGACAGAATTACAATTTTTGGGTAACCTAAAGTGAGAAACTTGACATTGGACTTTACCCAAAAATGAAAATTAGCCCATGATTTACTCCCCCTCGAGCCATCCTAGGTGTATATGACTTTATTCTTTCAGACGAATACAGTCAGAGTTAATCAGAGGTGTCAAAGCCTGCGACTACATCCTGCGTCATACATCATGTCAGGGGTTATTTCTTTGCCATAAGTCGACTTGCGTAGGCTGTCTGTCGGAAGCTAGTTATTTTAGTTTTTAAAGTTTTAAATATGGATATTTTTCTTACACAAACGCATCGCTTCAGAAGCTTTATTAACCTGTGTGGAGCACTTTTATAATGGATAGATGCACTTTTATGGACTTCAAAATAGAAACAGCCATTCACTGCCATTATAAAGAGCCTTGAGAGCCAGGACATTTTTTTAATATAACTCCGATTGTATTTGTCTTAAAGAAGAAAGTCATACACACCTAGGATGACTTGATGGCGAGTAAATCATGGGCTGGGGGAACTATCCCTTTAAGAGTCTGAAATATATGTTGCTCAATCAGGAAATTAAATACACACATCATAACTTATTCATATAAATAACACTGAGATGATGCATGGCAAACTTTGAATTTGAATAGCCTACAATATAGTGCAATATAGTAACAGAGGCTTGTATTAATATTTATTGTATAAGCTATTCAAATTAATTTATGCAGCTAAACACAGATATATGTTAATGTTTAATATTTCCTCCGTAATTCTATACATAAAGAAGTTTTTATGTTTGGTCAGTTATGTTACCTGTGTCGGCAGTGTGCAGTAGACACATCCACGATTTCAAAATATCCTCTCCGAAAAGTAACTATTAATCTGAAAATCTAAATCGGGTGATTTTGATGGTCAGTGTTTTGGTCAATGATGCCCTCTGTCGGGAGGGAATAGTAAGATGGCCGCTCGGTCACTTCTGTTGGCTTCACCGCCTGATGGCAGTTTAGAACGCGATGAGCAATCCAGTCATTTATATAGATCAGTGGCAAAGTTTTTATAGTTTACACGGAGACAATAACGTTATCGTTTTTCAAAAACTTGCCCTTTGAAACCCAAAAGTTTGCATTTTCAGGACGCCAAAACGCCAGTGTCGTGTAAATGAACGGCCAAAACGCATAAAAAGATTTAAGTTTTTAGTTGAAAATGGTGTTGTGTAAACCCATTAGTTCCACTGTTGATATGCTGTAAGATTTATTTGTGCTGTAGAATATAAGATGTTGAATCTGTCATGAGTCGTGTCGTCTTTTATCCAGGTAAGGAGTTATTCCAGCCATGTCTAGGCCATCATTTTGGGACAGGTTACTCTGCCAACCACCGTCCTGTTCTGTACTACAGCTCCAGCCTGGACCGCTATGATAATCCACAGTTTGGGTATGGCCCAGATTGTGTGTGTGTGTGTGCGCGAAATTGCACATACACTCCAAAACCTTGTTGCACCTCACTAAATCATTTTAGACAAACACTTTTTGCCTTTTTCTTCTCTCTTAGTCTCTCACTTTTGGACAGTTTTGAGTCTCAAACGAAGCGTCATTACCAGCCTCTGGCTCTGCCCGACGGGTCGGAGTCTTTGGTCTGCTCAGGGTCCAGACGCAGAGAGAGTGGATATTTGCAGCTCCAAACTCAGCCAAGACTTGTGAGAGCCAAAGACACACACATAGAAACACAGCAGCTTTCAAGGGCACTGTGCCATGTCACTTCACCCTGGCCTCATTGTTCTTTTACTTTCTCTCTCACTGTCTCTTAGAGAGCAGCGTCCCGTCAGACTGAATATAAAGGCACTTACATTCCTCACCGCCTCAGAGTTTTGGGTAATTAGTGTGGTTTAAAAATATGGGTTTCTTTATAGATTAAAAAGTTCTTGATGTTGCATTCTAGGTGTTTCAGATCACTGTTTGTTTTAGTTGGACCAATAGAAGAGAGTGGATACACTGAGGGAACCAATCTACAGCCAAACACCTTCCTCCCTCGACACATTAACATGGTGTGTGTGTGTGTGCGTTAATCATTCTGCTGGCAAAGTCATTGTCAAGACTTTTTTTTTAACTGCACACATCCATAATTCTTAATGTTGTATTCATGCGAGTCACATAATCAAATCCTTTTTCCATTGTTATACTGACTCTCTGCTCTGATTGGGTGATGATGGTTGTCAGGACGACGCTCGCAGGATACAGGAAAGTGTGACGAGGACTGACTTCCTGCCCGGATCTTTCCTACAGGTGGTTTCTCTGTTTCTCTCATTCTCTGCTATTACTCTCCATCAACATCACCACATTCATGTGATTTATATAGTGTGCATATAGCATAGTGTATAGTGTAGGTTTGTAGCCTATTGTGTGTGTGTGTGTGTGTGTGTGTGTGTATCAGGGCAATGAAGCATTACCAAAACTTGCCTCCCGTTCACGTCGAGAAACTGGATTTACAAGAGAAACCCAGAGGCCTCTGACCAGTTCAGTGAGTACCTATCTTTCACTCTTTAGATAAACTATACTATTAAGACAACAACAAGTTCTCTGACCAAGAGGGTTTTTTGGATGTTCTTCCCACAGGCCTCTCTGCAAGATGGCTTTAGTGAGGACAGCAGACCGAAGACTAGACCTGCTCTAAATAGATTGTCTATTGGGCCGATGGTAAATTAAACAAATATATTTTGCCCTCTAGATTAGTTTGGCTATGACTGTTCAAATAGATTTAAATGAACAATCAATGTACATTTTAACGAAGAACCTTTGAAAGCAATAGTTCACTCAAGAAATGTAAATTCTGTTGTCATTTACTCGTGCTTTTTTCAAACCTGTATTACTTTCTTTTAATCTTTTCCTCCTCTGCAGCTTTTCAGATCTTACCCATATTTGAGCACATTCAAATATACCACATCAGGTCATGCCACCAAACAACTTGTATTATGAAGGGCTCTGACAGTCATGGGAAACCTGGAATATCAGGGAATCTCAAAATTGTGATTGTGGAAAGTTTTATCTATAGGCAATAAACATTTCTAGTTCTGTTCATTTTGAATGACTGGAAATATCATGGCAAAATCATTGAAATTCATTGGTTAAATGGTGTAGGAATGCTATGGTGCAGGAGTCATATGTACCACTTTAATGATGCTGTTTGTCCTTTTGGGAATTTGACAGCCCCTGGACACTGTACCATTTTATTATAGAATGTGAACATGCTGCCTAACAGTGTTGGGGAAAGTTACTTTGAAAAGTAACGCATTACAATATTGCGTTACTCCCTTAAAAACATATGAGGAAAGAAAGTCATATAGGTTTTGAATGACATAAGGGTGATGGAAATCCGTAAACGATGTTGGAGGATGCACTGTTCCTTTATATTTCACTTTCAATTAATTTATCTTACAACAAGTAAAAAAGATTGAGCAAAATGTGTTCTCCTTAGAAAAGATATTTGGAAGACAGTCCGTTCTGTGCCAGTTCCGATGTAATGTCCCAAAAGCACTCAAAGATAACACGTCTCACCTCAACAACAATAGTCATCCACTCAAAAGATGATTGGAAATCTTATATTTTGGTGTGCTGCTGCTGCTGCTGCTTTGCGAGAGATTTCTAGAATGGTTTTGTGTACTGTCTGTTCTGTATTCTACAGGGCTCATCAGGATTCGTCCTGAACGCCCCCAACATCACAAGCCTCTCGCATACACCAGTCGACCCGCAACACTTCCTCACACACTACCAAAGCAAGTGAGTCATGTCTGTCTCTGTGTGTGTTCCTAGTACTTGACTGGCAAAACTGATTGCTCATTTATTTAAACTGACTGTCTGTGCCCTGTAGACATGGGCAACTACTGCATGAAATTGTGAAGTATTCTTTCAAACTAAAGGGTTGAGTGTGCTCTGATTGGTTGCTGGGGGAAATGAGTGTGTTCTGATTGGTTGCTGTGGGAAATGAGTGTGTTCTGATTGGTTGCTGGGGGAAATGAGTGTGTTCTGATTGGATGATGTGGGGATGAGCATGCCTTGGTTGGTTTAAATATGGTTTTCATCCTAATAATTGTTGCAGGTTTTGTGACAAATCATCAGTGGAGCAGCAGAGATCAGACTGGGTGAGAGGAGGCATACAGAGACACAGAGAGAGCGGGTACAGTGGACGAGACACAGATAGGTACAGACATAAACATGTACATTTCTCGTTCATGTACATCTTAACACTTGCTAATAACATCCTCTGTTTGTTTCTGTCTTTCACACAGGTTTAATCTTAGTGGATATAATGTCCTGGCTTCACAATAAATCTGAAATATTGGTTTAAACATGAAATACTGTCAATTTTAGCCTGATCATTTCTACATTTTCAGACAAGATAATATTGCTTGTAATTAGAGGTGTTCACATCACTACTGATCATACTTAGGTTTAGGATTTGATCAAACCCTTAACAATAAGTATGAAACTTAGTTACTGTCCACATACTGAGGTTATTTTAGCAACCAAATTTCCTTCTTTTTTTCCCCCCTGGTAGACAATAAACAAATGAAAAAATCTCACAGACATTGAAAAGGGGCTCCACGTTTGATTGGACCTATAAGCAGCAACCACAAAAAAACTCTCAACCCTTAACAACTGCATAGCAACACATTGGCAACCAGCTGATGGCGTCTTTTGCTCAAATTGCAAACATTTTAATTGGATACAAACTGTTGTAGAATGCATTGAGCTGTGAATAATTAAAATCAGCAATAATTTTGACAAGTAATTTAAAAAGTGATGAGCAACAAAATTATTTCTGTAAGACTGAATGCAAGACCTGGAATGTTTATGTCATATACAAAAACCTGGTCAGCAGATTGAGACAGATCCGATACACACATATATGCACGACTTATGTACACAAGCCCCTAGCCATGCTGAGAGAGGAGTGGCACCAACTGAAAGCTCAGTTGGTTGGCATATGGGCACAGTTATGGTGCCCGCTCAGGTTTGTGTGTGCATCTGTGTAAGCTTCTCTCTCTCATCTCGGGGCCAATGTTCACTCTCCCACGCAAGCAGATCTTTCATTCTCCTTAATAATCCTCATCAGAAAGGGAGATTAGGGATTGGTCTTTTTAGCCTGTTCTTAATGTTAACATTGAAAAGTGACTGAAGTGGTTGTCTGTAAGTTGTTTGACGGTTGCTGAGGTGTTGCAGTAAATTGAGCATTAGCAGTCAAGCGCCACTATTATTATTGTTCATACTTCAGTTTAGTGAGTTAAACATTAGTATTAAACACTATTTGACATTTGCTGCATCATTTACACTATATGGACGTAAAGGAAACCTCAAATTTGCATGGTATAAAATGTTCTAGCGATGTCGTATCTAGAGACCAAAATATCATAGACTTCAAGGTTAGCCACTAAGCAACCATGCAGAACACCTTAGCAATACTGTAACAACCACATAGCAACACCTTAGCAACCACCCAGAATACTCAGGCACTCTTATGCAAAATTCACTTTTTAAGGTGTTTGAACACAGATGTGTCCACAGCCTATAATGGTTCAAATTCACCCAATACTTTTTTTATAATCCCCATCAATCATTATCAATCTCTCATAACGCACTGTTTCAGATTTTCCCCTACTCCTACGTAAGAGTATTAAAAACCCCGCCTATGACTGTTGATGATCTGCCCTTTTAGCATAGACAGACCCCTGAGTGAGAAGCACAGAGACGCCATTACTGTTTACTCGCTGTATCAGCTAGCTAGGCCAAAAACATTACAAATTTTCCATTGTTGGATGTACCAATGAACATACGAGTCTCCATAGACTCCCGTCATCCGAGCCACTGAGGACACCGTGGTTAAAATGAATTTTTGAAGGAAATGTGCCAAAGAATGTCGGTAAAATGTTATATATTTGTGCAAATCATTTTACACATAATTGCTTCACCAACAAGGGTCAATACAATGCTGGATTTGCGTAAATGTTGTTTCTGAAGGTTGGGTCAATGCCAACGCTTCGTGCTCTAGCTTCATACCCAGAACGGCACTTCATATTTTGTGAATGTTTGTTTGCAAATTTCCTTTCTGAATAAGCTTCTAGAATGCTATATGGCTAAAGTTACCATAGTCTCTGACTGTATTCACAGAGACTAGAGCTATATCGTTAGTTTTATCCCGAAAACGCTCACTGTGCGTAATTCAGTAATTCATAAACGCACATTTATTATGCAATGTATAGTCAGATGACGGACGTGTTGCGTTCCCACATATGCATCTATACAACAATTTATAGATTAACATGACAATACGGTGAGTTGAATCAACGTAACTCCATAACAACTAACGTTATATAAATGTATCCACTAACCATTCAAAAACTTCCAGGTGCAGTCTAAAAGTTGCAACCTCTTCCTAAGACTGTGTCCGACTCCTACTCCGGTTCACACATGTAATGCTGGGTACATGCGGAAAGATTTTTAAACTCTTATAAGAAAACACAAACATGACGACAAGAAATCATAGATTTAACCGTTTTGTTTCTCTAGTGTGTGGAGTGCCGCAATGTGATCAGGAAATCACACCACACATGAACCGATTTCATTCGCAAATAGCAGAGTCCCGTCTGTGAACACGGGAAATCTCGCAAAATCTCTCGCATCGAAACATCTCAAACGTGACTTTAAACAAACATGCCGGACGACTGGCAAGAAGAAATTGCGCTTATAGTGGATGGAATGCTTTTTACAGAAAATTCACAGGGGGAAAATGTTTAGATGAAGTCATGGAGACAGTGTGAAAATTAACTTTACATGTTAAAGTGCGAGCTGGAGGTAAGTCTTCCGCCAGCTCGCTTTTTGATTGGGTATTGTTTTGTTTCACGTGAGAATCTCCAGAGCGCACGCATTGGGATGGCTCCGACGTTCTTCCGATCAGGTTCAATCACTCTTAACACACCTCACACCACAGGAAAATCTGATAAGATAATCTGTAGAACCATCAAGATAATCGTGATTTTACCTAGGATTGTCGGAAGGGGAGAAATCAGCTCAAATTTCCCAGATTATCTTTACATGTGTACCCAGCATAAGGCTGCACTCCACAACTGGTTATTTCTGACATTTTGGCTGAGTGAGATTCGTTTTGTTGTTGACAATGTATCCAAAGCTTGTGTTGCTGGAAGGAGGGCGGGGAGCAGCAGCTCATTTGCATTTAAAGGGACACGGCGCGTTTTTGCTCACACCCAAATAGAGACAAATTTGACATGCTATAATAAATGATCTGGGGGCTATTTTGAGCTGAAACTTTAGACACATTCTGGGGGCACCAGACATTTATATTACATCTTGTGAAAAGGGGCATAATATGTCCCATTTAAGTAAATCTGAAAACCTAGTTCTCGCACTGCGGTTTCCTAGCCTTGCAACTACACTTTTAATGGCTTACAGTGCAAAACCCGACCAACTGGCATACAGAACATGCAAACATGCCCTACTTAGGAGCAAAATCATACGCGCTGGACCATGATGGCCCCTCCCCTCTTGTGCTGACACGCTGTCACAATGGCTCGGATTACATTTCAGACACCAGATGACTTCTGCTGAGATCTGGCAGTGACAGAGATATTACTGTGAGTGCCTGTAACAAGGGTATGAAGTTTCAAGCGCCGCAGAGGCAGTCCGATGCTCATTCACGGCTTGCTATGCAGCTGACCTTGGGAGAATGGCATTAACGTAAACTAGCAGTAAGCCGCTAAATGATTAAGCACAGAGACTATGTTCTTCTCCTCAGGCCTGGACTGTGTCAGAGTGTTCAGCCGTTCCACAGATACTCGATACTTGGCGCCTGAGAATCCAGGGCTAACAGCTATGCCAAAATCTGTGAGCCAGACTTACAGTATGCCTTTTAAAGATGTCATATAATGAGAAATCAAATCTTTTGAGATGAGAGATTATTACACGTGTTCTGTGCTATTTTTAATTCTTTGTTTGTTAATGGTTTTTTGGTCTGCCAAGCAGATTTGAGGTGTCATCCATGTCCGTAACACAAACATAGCAGGACGAGTTACACAACAAAGTCTAATAGTTTTGATTAAGGGTTTGTTCAAATCACTAACCTGAAGTTTGAGCCATTATAATCGTCTTGTTAAAGGGTTAGTTCACCCAAAAATGAAAATGGTCCCATAATTTGCTTACCCTCGAGTCATCCTAAGTGTGTATGACTTTTCTTTCAGTCAAACACAATTAGAGGTATATTAAAAAATATCCTGGCTCTTCCAAGTTTTTGAAGCCGAAAAAAGTGCATCCATCCATCATAAGTAATCTGGCTCCAGGGGGTTAATAAAGACCTTCTGAAGTGAAGTGATGTGTTTTTGTAAAAAAAAAAAAAAATCCATATTTATAACTTTATAAACTATAATCACTGGCTTCCGATAATGGCCGTACACAAGTCTAGTTCCGGAGAAAGAGTGACCTCTGACTCGACACATGATGTAGGATGTAGGAGTAGCGTAAGTGTAAGCTTTGTAAGCTTCTCTCACAGGTCAAACAAATGGGGCAACAAACTCAAGCTCCTCCCACATTTCTTGTTTTAGACTTCTAATTCATGACCGGTGTTTTGTTTTATCCTCTGCACTTCCATGTGCGTCAATATGTCATGCATCAGGTCAGAGGTCACTAGACTCGTGTATGGCCGTTACTGGAAGCCAGTGATTATAGTTCATAAAGATGGATATTTTTCTTACAAGAACGAATCGCTTCAGAAGGCCTTTATTAACCACCCGGAGCCGTGTGGAGCACTTTTATAATGGGTGGATGCACTTTTTTGGGCTTCAAAATCTAAGGTACCATTCACTCCCGTTATAAAGCTTGGAAGAGCCAGGATATGCTTTAACATAACTCTGATTGTGTTCATCTGAAAGAAGAAAGTCATATACACCTAGGATTGCTTGAGGGTAAGTGAATTATGGAATAATTTTCATTACTGGGTGAACTAACCCTTTAAATCTGACATTGGATCCATTTCTGGGAACAAAAAGCTCTATCAAATGCCAAAAGCAAACAACAAACAGTTCTTATTTACATTCATGATGTGCTGTAATACTACCGAAAAAAAATTATGATCCTAACTTTTATCTCCATACTGAAATCTCAGATGGCCATACAGTGATTCATCTTTTATGAATCATTAAAATATTGGTTTCTGGGACACCGTGAGCCTGGTGACTGTAGTGTACAGTGTGAATTTCTTAAAAGCTAAGCTTAAATGTGTGATATGAATACATGGTGCTCATAAATGGCTGTTGAAATTGTATTCTCGATTGTTATAAGTAGAGGCCTGGACTCGGAAACAGTATTCCTTACATCACAACTTGAGCAGATAGTCATTCTTTTTTTAGTAAATACCACAAATGGTAAGTTTCAATGAAAGGCATAGCCTTTACCTTAAAATATCAAAATTGCAACACTTCAGCAATCATCAAACCATTGTTTGATCAATTGTTCAATGTCTTCCACAGCTGAAAGGTCTCAGATCTACCTGCCACTCAACACAAGTCCACAGTCCTTTTGCCTTGCTCAAAGTATATGACCTACATCTTGAGATCTCACAATAAAATACTGTAGGCATTTGTCTGTTGGCAGATTTGAATAAAAATGTTATTGTGAATTGAAAACTGTCTGTTTTTAAAGACACCTGAGCCGTGCACATTTGCGTATACGTGATGGATTGTGTTGATTCTGGAGTGGAGATCTGGGCGGAGACAGTCTTTTCTCCACTTCCTGTCACAGGTTGTGCCAAAACACTTGTTTCAGATTCTTCGCAGCAATAATGACAGACGCATTGCGTTACGTAAATATTTTAACAGATGGGATTCGACACTCTTTCAGGGAGAGATGAGAAGTGACAGGAGATGGAGAGAGAGTTTAAACAGCACATTGATGGATGAAGGAAGAAAAGGGGAAGGAGGAGGAAAGGGCAATGAAAACACACTTCTTGACTAGAATAAGAGAATTGGCAGATGTGACTGGAATAGAATAGTATAAGACTGATATCGGAGGGAAAGAATGAACAAATGAGGAACATGCAAATTAGAGGGCCGTGGTTTCTACAGATGACCTCTTTATTTCTTCATTCACACGTATGTGTTTTGGAACAAAGAGTTTCTGAAAAAGTATGACTTATTCCGTAGAACACAAAAGGTGGATCTTTAAGAATTTAAACCGCTGTTTTGCGTGGCGAACAGACACAGTTGTTATTCTTTGAAAGTCTTCTCCAAGATAATCAATAAATCTGTCTACATCTTCTTGCAGTAGACACCGTCTTTGGAGAGCTCTACTTTGCTTTGCATTGTCACATGGCTCGCTTGCAGTGTTAATTTGGTGTTAAACACTATTTTAATTTTTATACCATCACCCAACCCACAAACCTGCTGGATCCGTTACAGTCTTTGTTCAGGGACCTCATCATTTACACATTAAGCGCTGCTCTCGCTCGGTCTTTCTCCCAAAACATCACTGACTAACGACCCAGGCCTTTTATGGAGCGCACCCCCACTACTATTCTGTCCCTGATGTTTCTCTTCTGTCCGCACGCCTCCTCTGACTTTCGCACATCGAGTCCTTCAAGCATAAGACGAGAGAGAAAGTTTACTTCTATTAGTGCTAGCTTGGCTAGATCTTCCCATCTGTCTCAGATCATGCCAGACAGCTTGGATTCTTAGTGGAAACTCACTAAATTCAGAAACTTAATTGGCCTTCTAGACACTTTATTGTGGGATTTTTCCTGGGAAATATATTTTGGGCATTGAAAATATTCTTGTGATGATTTTTCTAGTGACATTGTGAATATCACAAGCATTTTATTCATTCAATCGATTCAAAAGTCTGTTTCCAAAAATTGATTCAACGATTCATTTGCATTATCACACAAAGTTATTTTAGCTAATGTTTTTTAAATACTGTTATTAATCAATTCCATTTTGTGAAAATCCTGCCTAATTTGGAAAACATGCCTTGTTTAATTTGAACTATTTTTACTTTGTTTTAGTGTTGACATTGACATTTGTGACCCTGGAGCACAAACCAGTCATAAGTCACGTGGGTATCTTTGTGGCAATAGCCAACACTACATTGTATGGGTCAAAATTATTGATTATTCTTTTAAGCCAAAAATCATTAGAAATCATTTCCTACTGTAAATATATCAAACATTTATTATTAGTAGTAATATGCATTGCTAAGGACTTCATTTGGACAACTTTAAAGGCGATTTTCTCAATGTTTAGACTTTTTTTGCACCCTCAGATTCCAGATTTTCAAATAGTATCTCGGGCCAAATATTGTCCTATCCTAACAAACCATACATCAATGGAAAGCTCAATTACATCTCAATTTAAAAAAAAATACCCTTATGACTGGGTTTGTGGTCTAGGGTCACATTTGGGAAAATCAAATATTGTCATATATGCTGCTTGAAAGTTTGTGAACCCATTGCAGAAAATGTGAATAATTTTAACAAAATAAGGTTATTTTTTATTTAGTACTGTCCTGAATGAGATAACACAACTATTACAAAAGGTTCAAACAATCACTGATGCTCCAGGAGCAAACACGATGCATTAAGAGCCGGGGGTGAAAACTTTTGAACAGGATGAAGATGTCCAAAAAAAGCAATTTATTTTATTTTATTTTATTTAGTACTGCCCTTTGGAAGCAACAGAAGATACTTACATGTTTCCCAGAAGACAAATTAAGTACAATTTACCTTGATCTTCAAATCCCCGGCTCTTAATGCCTCGTGTTTGCTTCTGGAGCATCAGTGAATGTTTCAAACTTTTGTAATAGTTGTGTTTGAGTCCCTCAGTCATCCTCAGTGTGAAAAGATGGATCTCAAAATCATACAGTCACTGCTGGAAAGGGTTCAAATATGCAGAAGATGCTGGAAAACTGAAGAAAATTTATTTTTCTGAAGAACCCTGGACAGTTTAACTGCTCAGGACAAACAAGGGACTCAAGAACAACCATCACAAAAAAACCAAAAAAAACAAAAAACAGTTGTGGATCATCCAGGTGATGACACACAATATTAAAAATCAATGGTTCATAAACTTTTGAACGGGTCATTTTTGTAAATTCAGCTTGAAATATGAAATATCTTTTTCAGGACAGCACTAAATAAAAAATAACATGCATTTGTATGATCCCTCTTATTTTGTTTTATTATTCACATTTATTTAATTATTCATATTTTCACAGATTCTGCAAGTGTTTCACAAACTTTCAAGCAGCACTGTATATATGTATAAGTATATATGAAAAAGTATAGCTATATTGCCTAGTCGCTGGCATCAGAGTCCGACTAGACATGAATCATTGAAACATGTTTGGCAAACTCATTGGTTATTTAATAAGAGAATATTTGGTTTCACCAACACACATCGCTGCAATAGCAGCATCAAGTTTCTTAAAAACAGTACACTCTTGTCAGGGTAGAGTTCCAGACACACTTACACACACTCACAAACAAAAAATATCTGAGTCCTGCTCTTAATTAGAAATACACAGCACACATTAATGTAGTTTTGACGCAAATTGTGCAGTTTCACAGGTCTTCACAGTTGATTTTTTTGTTTGTTTTTTACAAATCACAAGTCAAAACCCTGTAATTATTGAAGAGAGTCCTGTGTTTGAGGATTACAGCAATGGTCTGGCCAACAATACTGCCTTCTAATAATAGCAACACTCACTTATACATGTGTGAAAAACTGTTTCTATAACTTAACTATTTTATAACTTAAGCTGTATTTGAGAAATTGTGTTACTGATACACTGCCAAATTGAGAGGCTACATTTTCATGTTTCAAGTGCATTACAGGGATTGTTCACCCTAAAATAAATAAAAATGGCATCAGTTAATCACCCTCAAGACGTCCCAAACTTCATTTCTTCAGCGGAGCAAAAAGATATTTAGAAAAAAGTGTTTTTGTCTATAGAATGAAAATGAATGTAGTTTTGGACCCCATTGACTTTCATTGTATGGACAAAAACTGTTCCTTAAAATATGATCTTTTGTTTTTCACAGAAGAAAGAAAGTCATACGGGGTTTGAATAACACAAGGGTAAAAGATGGCAGAATTTTAATTTTTGGGTGAACTATTCCTTCAAAACTCAACCTTTGCTTCTTCTTTCCAATCAATTACATCAATTTAATGTTAACTTTTTATTAGAGTGACTTTCTTTACTCTTTACTTAGAGTCGCTTTCTTTACTCCATAAAGCATTCTGGGGTTACTTAAGTGCCATTATCAGGGCCCCAATAACTCCAGTTCATTCTTGGGATTGAACCTGCAACCCTTGCAGTAATACTTCAGATGAGTAAAGAAGAAGTGTGTAGCATCTGCGCCACAGAATTGCAAAAACTGGTTAAACAAACATTTCATGCGTTTTTGTTTGTAGAAAGTACACACTTCAGCTTTAATAAGTAGACTACCATGACCCATAGAAGAGGTGAAAGCATCAAGGTTGTTCTTGCTCCTCCCCTTCATATTCATAATCCATTTCGGCTCTCTCGTACTCTAACTCCGCCCCCTCATAGCCTTCATACCCCTCCCCCTCACAGATTAGCTCCTCCCTTTCATACTCCAAACCGTCATCGTCATACCCAAGCTCAAACGCCACGCTTTGTCTCTCAGGCTCCGCCCCTTTGTCATTATTTTGTGGTCCATCCTCATCCCCTGTTGGGTTTGTTGATGGAACCGACCCATTTGTTTCTTTCTCCTTAGCAACTGCCAAGTTTAGGGCGGAGCTCATTCGGAGTTTCTTGAGTATTCCGTGAATGACTGGATTAGCTGCCGCCGCCGCAGCCGCCGCCGCCTCCTCTGCTTCCTTCTCTGCGCGTTCTTTCGCCTCTCTCCTTCTCTCTCTAACCTGCAGGACCTCCTCAGCCCCCTCCCCGACAATGAGCACTTCCAGCCCTACACGTGGTGGCTCCTTCACAGGGTTGTGGTCGTAGGAGAAGAGTCGCAGCGCAGGAAGATGATGCAAATTTGGGAACTCTGATATCCGATTGCGGTCCATGTCCAGAATCTCCAGCTGCTCCATCTTGAGGAGCACTCGTGGAAACTCTTGAAAGCGGTTTCCGTACAGCCAGAGTCCTCTCAGGGCCTCCATACGACATAGGTCCGAGGGAAGGGTGCGCAGACGGTTGTCGCCAATCTGCAGAGAGCGTAGATTGGGAAGGTCGTACAACTGCTTGGGGAATCGCTGGAAGTAGTTGCTCTCCACCCAGAGGCAACGCAAGCTCTGCAAGTTCCTCACTTCCGCTGGGAGGCTCATCAGCCGGTTGCTTCCCAGGTAAAGACACGTGAGATTGGTCAGCTTGCACACAGAGAGGGGAACGTCATCAAGCTTATTGAAGTCAAGTGCCAGGGTACGCAAACCCTGCAGCCGCGTGATGCCCTTAGGGACGTCGCGGAGACGGTTTCCACAGACGTAGAGCTTCTCCAGGTACTCCAGATCCAGGACTTGACGAGGAAGCCGACGGAACTTGTAGTAACTCAGGTCCAACACGGGATCTCCGCTCGCTAAGAGCTCGTCGACTCCGAGAGGCAGCTCCTCGTCCTCCACGACCTCTTCTTCTTCCTCTTTTTCATCCTCCTCCTCCTCTCCTTCATCTCCTTTCTCTTTAACCTTCTCCTTTTCCTCTCCCCCTTCGTCCTCGGCCTCTTTTCGGGACGAGTTGCCCATACCCTCAGCCGGCTAGCCCGGCGTTTGTCCGTGTGTGTGTGTGTCGTGAGAGTGTGTTTCAGGACGGGGTAAGAGGGTGAGGCGGTCTGTGGGGCTGGCCCCCCCTCCCCGTGTCAGTTTCACTCAGTAGGATTGACCCGGCAGTGACAGAGCCAGCACAGCGACACATGGTGCTCTGACTACAGGCGGCTTCCCCTCAGTCCCAGTACAACGAGGTCCAATGTCAGCAAAAATGGCAGTGATACAAGCAAAGAGCCATTCTGAGTGTCTGTGTGGATAATTCTTCAGAATGTCTTTATATGCTATTGAACAGATTATGATAATAATAGTAATAGTAATAATAGTAGTAGTAGTAGTAGTAGTAATAGTAGTAGTAGTAGTTGTACAAATAAGTACTGTAACAGGAATAATGCTTAATTTTGTCTGTAATGTGAACTCAAAGTTTACAGATGAGTGTCAGCATTCGCATACTAGCTTTTCATAGTTAATTATTTATTTATTTTACAAAATATATTGTTTGTTAAAACTTAAAAGCACTCACATTACAGTCACTAACTTTCAGTTTCAGCCTGTCAGTTTTGATTGTGTGAAGGCTGGTGCTGAGCGCCTCTCTGCCGACACACGCAGCTCTTGTCCCGGCCGCCCGGTCTGTGGATCCCGGTCTTGTACACTCGCTGCTGTGACCTGGCCGGCGGCAATGTGAACCGAACCGATGATGCCACACTGTAACTCCGTGGTCCAGAATCGGACAAAAATCCTCTGGAGATGTCAGTTTAAAGTTTCCAGAGGGGCTCGACTCGATTTCTCTAGCCTATTCCTGTCCAACGTTGTGCGATCAAAGCCGTCTCGCGCTTCTCTCTCTCTCTCTCTCTCTCTCTCTCTCTCTCTCTCTCTCTCTCTCTCTCTCTCTCTCTCTCTCTCTCTCTCTCTGTGTGTGTGTGTGTGTGTGTGGAGTTTGCGTAAAGCGTTGCCATGAACCGTCTCTCTCTCTCTCCCCCAGCAACCAAAACAGGGACATGCGAGTTACACACGATTGTCACGTGGTCTAGAGGGACAGAGAGGCGGTCAAATTCCTCTATTCCAAGTTCACGTTATGCAATGGATAACGTAAATATGTATTAATATTAAACATTCCTATGCACTGTAAAATAAAACGACGTGTTTTCTATTTGTATAAACGATTAAGGGTTTTAAACTAAAGTCTGCATTCATATATTAAAATACATATTTATTGCATAATGAAATTAAGATTTATTTTTTTAAGTTAAAAGGCCTATAAGTTATTTGCTCCATATATATTAGTATGAATGGGAGTACAGCATAAAGAAAGGAGAAAGGAAAAACTACTGGAATGCAAAATAAAATAAAAAAATAGACAGTTGCTTCCAACTCGGTCACCAAATCAACCGAAACCGTTTTCTGTGCTGCTCAGGACGTGCATAATTGCATAATATGTTCATCAAAACAAATAAATAAATGTATTGCACAGTGAGGACAGAACAAGGCTGAACAAACTGCTAATTTTAGTGAGATGATTCACTCTCAGCTGTTCTGCTCTGAAAGGAACATTCAAAACTAGGATATCTGAATGAAGTCCACTCCATCGGCTTCATACATAGGCTGTTTAAACCTGACTATAGGCTACTATACTATGAACTATTGATCTGTAAAGCATTATATAATGTTGTTTATTGGATTATTGATGAAGTTATTATGAAGTCTCACCAGAAGTCCTATTAGTACAGAGTACATTTATAGAGTATAGAGTCTTCAAATTATGATTTGTGGTGTTGCACATACTGATACGTGTCTGAATCACGCTATGCCCTATATAGGTGTTTTTTCTGCTGAAATGTTGATGTAATGCATCAAAGTTCAGCCTTGATGTTCCACGGTGTCAGAGCAGCACAACCCCCTAGTGGCCAGTTCACATTATTGACCCTGTGAACCTGATGGTGTGTTGCCATCCAGGTGATCATCAGTCAATATTTGTGTTTATTATGCTTAAGATGCTTAAGCCTCGTTTGAAGTTTCATCAAGCCTTTTCTAATTAAGGCACAACCATATATTTTTAATTCTTGAGTAATGGTCCATTTTTGTCATCAGTATGAAATCAAAATGGACAGTTCTTGTTTTTTATGGAATATTGCAGTATTTATTCTAAATGATTTATCCGTGCACATTTATTAATTCATGTGGCCTCATAATAACCAAAGACTTTACATATAGGTGCACTCCGATTACTTGTGAATGGGAGAAAGTGCAACGCCCAATATGGCACATAAGCCCCGCCTTATAAATAAAAGAGCCAATTGTTTGTTAGTAAAGTCATTGCTTCACTGCAGCTGTTGCTATAGAAACAGGCAGTGTTCTGAAACGCGTGTTTAGGCGCATTAGCTTTGTCCAGCCTGAAATTGTTGTTTTTTTGTTGTCATGATTCGAGCGTTTAGAAGCAAAATTTATGAGACAGTTGTTGTCAGATTGAATTGATCAAATATGAAATTTAATTGTAAGGTTGGCGAACGGTTTTGGAGAATTTGATGTTTCCCCATTCATAGAGAGAGGAGCTGCACGTGCATGTCCGAGATGCGTTTCAAAGATGGCCGCCGAGTCAAAATGAGTTGGTAATAACTTACCCTCCATGTTCATCTCTTCTCCGATGAAGTGTATACCAGCACAAGGGCGGGACAAACTGTCACTCACATGAGATCGACCAATAGCAAACCACAACCATCCAATCGATTCCCGATGGACGAAATCAAGTCCCACCTTACATTTGTTCTTGTTTGAGAAGCCATTTCACTCATATATACGCCATAACAGGGAAGAAAAGACTATCACAACTTCCGTTTCACGTCGACTTTAAACACCAGTATTTCAATAATTGGTGGGACTTTGCAGGGTTCAGGTTTTTGTAAAATGAATTCGCTTTATTCACACGTTTTGATCATACAGGCAGTCTTGGTGAACAGAGGACATAGTGACTTCAATGCACACTTGTCGGAGCTGCAAACTAGTTCCTGATAGACCCATCCTTTGGAAGCTGTGGTTTGCTTCCGTTTGATTCAGTATTAAATGTTTGAAGTGGATAAACACATCCTAAAAGTGAACGATAGTATCAGATGTCTGCATCATCCATCTGCCTGCATAACTTTATGAATTTATGAAGGCCAGGGGTGTAGCAACCATTACAACCGTTTTATGCATGATATAGGAACAATAATGTCTAAACCACGTTTTAGAAATTAGAAAGAAGTCCTTAATCCAGTGTCCCGGAGGCAGCACAGCCCTGCACATTTTGTGTGTCTCCCTCATTTATCACACCTGATTCAACTCATCAGCTCGTTAGTAGAGACTGCAAGAACTACATTTACATTGACGCATTTGGCAGACGCTTTTATCCAAAGCGACTTACATTGTATTCAAGGTACACATTTTTACATTTTTTGCCTGGGAATCGAACCCATGACCTTGGCTCTTATTGTTTGAGCTACAGGAACTAAACTGGGTGTGTCTGATAATGGAGACATACAAAATGTGCAGGGCTGGGGTGCCTCCAGGACAGGTTTGAAAACCACTGCCTTAATCAATTAGGATCACTAAAGGTGTGTCACCTAATTAATATGCATAAACCAAACTGATATGGTTTATAATGTGTCCTGCCCTGAAAGCCATGATGAAGGCCAAAGGTCAAGATGACATTATGTATTGCCTACATACCATATGTTTATTGAATGGATTTAAATCGTAAGATATACCCTAAACTACTTAAATTATAATTTTTTTACAGGTATAGAGAAATTTTGTTTATCATTTTTATATACACTGTAAAAAAATACTACATTACATTTTTAAATACAGTCATTTCAACTTAAATTACATTAAATCACTTTAAAAATGAAGAGGAGGTGAAAATTTAAGTAATGTAATGTCATAACTTATTTACAGCGTAGCTAAAAAATGTTACAGTCTGCCAAAATTCAGTCAAATAAATTGTGAATTAAAGGTAAAGTAATGCTGCAGCTGCAAAATATCATTTTATGCATCTCTGTGCCAGCATTTATGAGCATCTAATTATCTCATCTATTTTATTATGAACATTATCAGAGAATGGACAATGGAGAATCATTCGTAGATGTTAATACAGCTCGTGATGCAAATTAAGGATGGTACAATTTAGCTGTAGCCTGGATAATAAACGCAAGTTCAGAAGAAGTCTGTGGTGTTTTCTTTGCATGGAAAAGTCCAAAGTTCTTCTCTCTTTTTTTTCATTTGAAATGTTTTAACAGTCAGATCAGTCACCAATCTGCGCCTATTTATTCAAAGAAACTTTACTAAAGGAGTCTTAACATGTGAAATGCTGAAATATGCGTATTAAGAATTCATATTGCAACAACCGACAAGATAAACAAGATACTTGTCATTTTGGTGACTGTATATATTATTAACTGTACTGAGAATCATGATGCTTTAAATTGAAATTAAAATAATCTTTGCTATTAAAATAGACACAGCGTTATCCACACAAAGATACAACTCTATTGAAGTTCTGTTTTTTAATAGGCTACAGCAGAATATAGATCTTCACTATAAGAATGATATGAATGTATACTTTTTATTGTCTTTTTTTTTTAGGAAAATGCAACATGCATCATCTCACTCAGTCACTGTATTATTATACATTATTTGACAAGGTATTTGATATAGTGTTTGATAAGGTAAGTAACTTAGTAAACAATAAACATCAAAAGTTTAACATTATAAGTATGTATGACGGCACGGTTGTGCTGATTTGGGACTCGAACCTGAGTAACTCTTCTTTATCTCCGCGCTCTCCCCTCCCTTCCAAAGTTCTCTCTCTCTTCCTATTGGCTGATGGTTCGCGAGACTGGCGCAGAGTCTGCGCGCTGATTGGCCGGTGGCACTCGAATGATCTGTTCGGAATTCAGCAGAAGTACAAGTGATGAAGAGTGAGTGTATAAGACAGCATGAGCCTCTCATCCTCTTCTCTTTCCCTTCACACACAAACTAAATGAGTGTGTGATCGAAGTGCTTGCAGAGAAGGTGAGTGAATTGTTGAAACTTGGTGTATTTTTTTTCTTTCTGCTCATGTTATGTAACATAATGGATGCACATGAATGGACATTAGTTCATCAAGTTCATTCTATGTAATAGGAAGAAAGGATGTTTTTGTGCAGTGTTTAATGTGACATTTAACAGTTTATTAATTTGTAATATTCAGGTGGGCAGTTCTGAAGAATCTAGAGCTGTTATTTTGCCGTGCTTTTATTTCTGCTTTGTTTGCATGTCATGCAAAATGGTAAAAAAACAAAACAAACATAGGCGCAAAATAAGGAAGCAGTCAAAAATCTTTAGGTGCGTGTATTTCAGCACGACCCTTTGGGTGTCTTGTACATAATTAATGAGATTATGTGAGCATTCATTGTCTCATTCCTAAACAAAGAGTAGGATTGTATTTTAGTGCACTATAAAAAGTAAAGAAATTGTGCTGTTAGGAGATATTTCATCCTGGCCTTAACCTAAAATGTCTTTCATTGGTGTAACCTAATGTTGCAGGTTGATTCTGGAATATTAACTTTTTTTTTTTTTTTTTGAACACAATTAATTTAGATGTACACTCATTTTAGGTCACAGCAAGTTAGGTATGTTACTGTAAAAATGTAATTACTAGCTACTAATTACATCTTCAGCAGTGTAATTAGATTACTCTCTCTAAAAAAGTATCGGATTACTTACTTTGGATTACTTTTACTTTTTGATTACTAATTACTTTCTAAATCCCTACTTTTCTAAAACCTCGAGCAGTTCAACCATACAAGGATTCAAATAAATAATATAAAATTGCATAAATTATTCTTGAACTGACCAAAGTGTGTATAGGTAGAAGGTTACATTAAAAACATATTTTAACGTAACATTTTGATGTTAAATCCACTATTGTTTTACACAGAATTGTTCTATAGTATAGTATTTAATGTATTTACATCAGAAGTAACTGTAAATAAATTACAGAAAAAATAAAGGTGCTGTATGTAAGTTTTACACTTTACTAAAGCATAAACATACCATAATATGTTTGCAGATATGTAGGAAACATGCTAAATTCACCTACTCGTTTCTCAGACAAACAATACTACAGCCAGTTATTCTACTTTGGAATGTGTGTTCCATGTCGGAATGTCTGTTTTTGTTTTGGTCTGTGCGATGACGCACACCGCCAGTTTACCCAATAGTATTTCAGCACCACAGCTTGCCAGTTGGCGGAAAACACATCTTGTTGTTGCCATGGAAGCCTGTGAACAAACTAGGTCAGAGATCGCAGATTCTACCCGACCTAAAAAGGCTCGGCATCCATCTGAACATCTCTACGAACGGAAGCATATTAAAACGTGGATAAATAAACTCTTCAACTTACAGTGTGGCTTTCATTGTCAGTTGCGCTCGCTCCTGTTCCGTGTCTTCAAGCTGGCAACCCGCGTGAGCATCGAGTCTGAGGAGGGGGCGGGGGAAACAACCATCTTCAATATTTGGACTGCAGTACCTATTTTGACCACTAGCTGTCAATCCTACACACTGCACCTTTAAAGGCACACTATGTAGGCTGCGTCCGAAACCTGCAAAATGCTGCCTTCGGAGGACACATTTCAAGGCAGGAAGGCATCAAGGCACGTCCGAATCTAATGTTAGCTTCACTTCCTGTCTCCTGAGATACCTTCATCTGACTGATTTTCGAAGGCAGCATTTATGTATCCTTCGCTGCCTTTGATATCCCACAATCCTGTGCTTTCCATTCTGTGACAGTTGAGCTGGGGGAAAAAGATGGCGTCCGAAAGTTGCGTTTGCTGGTCATTTTGTGTGTAAATGTACGTCTTTTAACCAACATTTTCCACTTCTGATGTAATTTCTAGACAGAAATTACTAATGTAGTAATTAAATATTTGTTTAATTCTCACCAAAGCTCTCTCTATTTTGCTGTAGATCATTAAACTGTTACACTGCCCCAGAGGTCTGTCCGAAATTAGTTTTGCTGCCTTGCAAGCCATTGTCTGATAAACGGTTTTCGAACGCAGCCGTAGTTCCCTTTCAGTCGGTCACGTTCGACGTACGTCGGACGTCACCGACGAATTGGGATCACTTCAGGGAGCCCCTAACAGCTTCGAGATATAGAGAACAGGCCAATGAGAATTGGCGTGCGAGATTTGCATCTCGCGCCCGCCCAGCGTCGCGGGTATAAAGCGAAGTGAAATGCACGCTTACGTTTGTCATTCACTTCGAGCGAGCGGCGTTGATGAAGAACGAAGCGAGAGAGAGCGAGAGGCCAGAGAGAGAGGGAAGCGCGTGTGTTGGCGAGGCGGCACAACCAGCGCGACCGCGCCCCCTGCTGCATTAAGAGGAGAAAAAAACTGCTGTTCTCACAGCAAGAGAGTTGTGAGTGCACACACACGGGCTGCACTATTTCCCGGTGTGTTGCGCGGTCCTCCCTGAGTGCTTCAGCACAAAAAAAAAAAAAAAAAAAAAGAGCGTTTTTCCTCAAAGAGAGCTACACGGGTGTGACACTGCGTCTTTTTCGAGATGTCATTCCACCCGTGCGCTACTGGATGCGGTCGTTCCCTGTCACCCGCTGACGGTCACAATCGCTGTATCACGTGCCTGGGCTTACAGCACGCTGAGGCAGCCTTTGTGGATAGTTCGTGTTCTCACTGCGGGAACATGACTATCGCAGCGCTTAGGTCGAGACTCGCCTACATTCGTGAAGGTGGAGTCCCCCTACCCATGCCTCGATCTAGCTCTATTCCCAGAATAGATCTACTTCGACGAATGGCCGGGGTGACCTGAGGATTACGGTTAGGCTAACCCGCCGGCGTACCTCCGCAGGCCCCTAACCCCTCACAAGCGCCGCTACGGTTGAGCTTCGGAGGACCCCGCTGGCCCCTCCCATGGGCGTCCGGCGGTCTCCTTCGGAGCTCCGGCGGAGGAGCAGATGTCGATCGCTGCATCGGAGGGGGAGTTCCAGTCCTCGGAGGATGAAGATTCGGTTGCACTGCCTCCCTCTGGGAGAGTGGCAGCGGTCGAGTCAGACCCGAGTTGACGGCTATGTTTCCCGGGCGCCCGAAAGGTCGGGCTTGAGTGGAACCCTCCACCACGTCCCGAACCTTCTAGGTTGGACGATTGGTTTCGGGGCGGGCGCTGGTTCTCAGCGTCCGGTCCCGGTACCTTTCTTCCCGGAGGTGCATGAGGAGCTCACCAGGTCGTGGTCGACACCCTTTAGTGCCAGGAACCGACCCGGTGGCTCCTCCCTCCTCACTACCCTTGACGGCGGGCAAGCCAGGGGGTACGTGGGGATCCCGCCGGTGGAGCGGGCCGTCGCGATGCAACTGTGTCCGGCGGCCGCCTCCAATTGGCGCGGTGACCCACGTCTCCCGTCCAAGGCCTGTAAGTTCTCCTCCAGTCTGACTGCGAAGGCTTACAGGTCTTGTGGCCAGGCTGCGTCCGCCTTGCATGCCATGGCGCTGCTTCAGGTGCATCAGGCCCAGGCACTCATGGATATGCACGAGGGTAGCCCTGGCCCAGAGCTCCTCCGGGAGCTCCGGACGGCGACGGACCTCGCCCTCCGGGCGACGAAAGTCACCGCCCGTTCCATCGGTCAGGCGATGTCCACTCTAGTGGTCCAGGAGCGGCATCTCTGGCTCAACCTGGCCGACATGAGGGAGACCGATAAGACTTCGGTTCCTGGACTCCCCATCTCCCGGCCGGGTGTTCGGCGACGCGGTCGAGAGCTTTGCCCAGCAGTTCTCGGCGCCCAGAAGCAGACGGAGGCCATAAAATACATCCTGCCCGGCGGTCAGCTGCTGCCTCCACCCGCGCCGCCGCCGCAGCAGCACCTCCACCTGCTCGTCGCCGAGGACGTCCGCCCGCCGCTGCCCCGCTCCGCCCCAGCCCAGCAGCAGCCTCCACCGGGCGTCGGCGTGGAGCCGGCCGTGGGAAGGGCGTCCAGCCCGCTCAGGCCGCTGCCAAGCCAGGTGGCAAGCGCCGTCGTAAGAGACCCTGAGGCGGGCCACCCAGAGATGGAGAGACTGCTCTTCGGAGACGGCGCAGCACCTCTCCCCGGAGGAGGGCCGGGGGCGATATTGTGTCATCCTGTTCCGCTGCTAGCCCCAGTGCTAGCGGCACCCAAATTGTCAATAAAAGAGCAGTTTCCGGAATCTCTGGGTGCCAAGAGAGTGCGCTTGGCGGTGTTCGCCGCTTCCATGCCTTGTCACCCTCAGGCGCCTCTCTTATCGCCAGCAGGGGTGCCGGCTGTGTCTGGGGCGCTCACCAACGGCCTCCCCACACTCGCGTGCCCCCTCAGCGGAAGCAGGTAAGTGTTGCACAGCACACTCAGACCCCACCTTGGGCCGCTACCATGCCGCCCGTATCAGGTCCCTGCATGCCGCCGCGCTGCCCCGCTGCGGGTACGTCTGTGGTGCCGTTGGTCCCGCTTGCACGGTTCCTGGGAGCCTGGCTAGCGCTTCCCAGCCCGTCTCGCTGGCTCATCCGTACTATCAGACTCGGCTATGCGATTCAGTTCGCCCGGCGTCCCCCCAAGTTCAGGGGCGTTCACTTCACCTCCGTGTCGAAGGAGAATGCCCCTGTGCTCCAGGCGGAGATCGCAGTCCTACTGGCGAAGGGCGCGATAGAGCCGGTCCTCCAGCCGATATGAAGACCGGCTTCTACAGCCCGTACTTCATTGTACCCAAGAAAAGCGGCGGTTTACGACCGATCTTGGATCTGCGACTTCTGAACCAGTCCCTTCACAGGCTGCCGTTCAGGATGTTAACGCAGAAACGCATCTTCAGGTGCGTCCGTCCCCAAGATTGGTTTGCAGCGATCGACCTGAAGGACGCGTACTTTCATGTCTCGATTCTCCCTCGACACAGACCGTTCCTACGCTTTGCATTCGACGGACGAGCATATCAGTACAAGGTCCTACCCTTCGGGCTGGCCCTGTCGCCCCGTGTCTTCACGAAAGTCGCGGAGGCGGCCATTGCTCCCATGAGAGAGCGTGGTGTTCGCATTCTCAACTACCTCGACGACTGGCTGATCCTTGCCCAGTCGCGAGAGCAGTTGTGCGAACACAGGGACATGGTGCTCCGTCACCTTTGCCGGTTGGGGCTTCAGGTCAACTGGGAGAAGAGCAAACTCTGCCCCTCGCAGAGGATCTCTTTTCTCGGGATGGAGATAGACTCGGTCGCCCGGACGGCGCGCCTCACCGAGGAGCGCGTCCAGTCAGTGTTGAACTGCGTGAACTTGTTCGAACGCAGGATAGCGGTACCACTGAAACATTTTCAGAGGCTCCTGGGGCATATGGCGTCCGCAGCCGCAGTAACGCCGCTGGGATTGCTTCATATGAGACCGCTTCAACGCTGGCTCCACGACCGGGTCCCGAGATGGGCGTGGCGCAGCGGAACTCTCCGTGTCCAAGTGACGCCGAGATGCCGCCAAACCTTCAGCCCGTGGTCGGACCCTTCATTTCTACGGGCAGGCGTGCCTCTAGAACAAGTGTCCAGGCATGCTGTTGTCTCCACGGATGCCTCATCCACCGGCTGGGGTGCCACGTACAACGGGCTTGCAGTGTCGGGTCTGTGGACGGGCCCCAACTGCAATGGCATATCAATTGCCTGGAGTTGTTAGCAGTTCGTCTTGCACTCAGCCGCTTCAAAACGCCGCTCAGAGGCAAGCACGTTCTGGTCCGTACGGACAGCACTGCGGCCGTTGCGTACATCAACAAACAGGGTGGTCTACGCTCCGTCGCATGTCACAACTCGCCCGCCATCTCCTCCTATGGAGTCAGAAGCATCTGAGGTCGCCGTGCCATTCATATTCGGGCCTGCTCAATCGTGCGGCCGACGAGCTCTCCACGACAGCCAGTGCTCCCGGGAGAGTGGAGACTCCATCCCCAGGTGGTCCAGCTGATCTGGAGTCGCCGGGGCGCGCAGGTAGATCTGTTTGCCGCCCGGACTCCACCCACTGCCAGCTGTTCTATTCCCTGACCGAGGACCCTCGGTTCGGATGCGCTGGCACACAGCTGGCCCCGGGGCCTACGCAAATATGCGTTTCCCCAGTGAGCCTTCTTGCACAAACACTGTGCAAGGTCAGGAGGACGAGGAGCAGGTCCTGTTGGTCGCTCCGTGCTGGCCCAACAGGACTTGGTTTTGAACTAGTGCTCCTCGCGACAGCACCCCCTTGGCCCATTCCTCTGAGGAAGGACCTCCTGACTCAGAGACGGGCACCCTCTGGCACCAGCGTCCGGACCTCTGGAAACTCCATGTCTGGTCCCTGGGCGGGGCGCGGAGGTTCTAGGCGGTCTGCCACAAGCTGTGGTAGACACCATTACTTCCGCTAGAGCGCCCTCTACAAGGCACCTCTACGCGTTGAAGTGGAACCTGTTAAATCGAATGGTGCTCTTCTCGCCGAGAAGACCCCGAAGGTGTTCGGTCAGTTCTGTGCTTTCCTTCCTACAAGGCGGGTTGGAGCGAAGGCTGTCTCCCTCCACCCTCAAAGTTTATGTGGCCGCCATCGCCGCCAATCATGACTACGTGGCGGGAAGTCCTTAGGGAAGCACGATCTGATCGTCAGGTTCCTGAGGGGCGAGGAGACTGAATCCGCCTCGCCCTCTCTCTATACCCTCTTGGGACCTGTCTCTGGTGCTGACCGCACTGCAGAGGCCTCCTTTGAGCCTTTGCAGTCAGCTGAGTTAAAAATTCTGTCTCTGAAGACAGTACTCCTGACTGCATTGGCCTCCATCAAGAGGGTAGGGGACCTGCAGGCATTTTCGGTCGACGAATCGTGCCTGGAATTCGGGCCTGGTAACTCTCACGTAATCCTGAGACCCGGCCGGGATATGTGCCCAAGGTTCCCACCACTCCTTTCCGGGACCAGGTGGTGAGCCTGCAAGCGCTGCCTTCGGAGGAGGCAGACCCAGCCCTAGCTTTTCTCTGTCCCGTCCGCGCTTTGCGGACTTACGTGGACAGAACGCAAAAGCTTCAGGACCTCAGAACAGCTCTTCGTCTGTTATGGAGGACAGCAGAAGGGAAAGGCTGTCTCCAAGCAGAGGATGGCCCACTGGATAGTGGATGCCATCGTCTTGGCGTATGAAACCCAAGGCGTGCCCTGCCCGCTCAGGTTAAGAGCCCACTCCACCAGGGGTGTAGCTTCTTCCTGGGCGCTGGCTCGTGGCGCCTCGCTGGCAGATATTTGTAGGGCTGCGGGCTGGGCGACACCTAACACGTTCGCTAGGTTCTATAGCCTACGTGTAGAGCCGGTATCTTCCTGTGTGCTCACTTCCCATAGTCAGTAACACCGAAGTGCCCGTTCTAAAGTGTCGGCTTGCTGCGCCACTCCCTTCCCCATGGAACGGATACGTGCGCTTATATGCTCCAGTCGAGTTCCCCAGTATGGCGAACCCTGTCGAGTCCTCCGCAACCCTCGGCAGTCGGACGTGGCGGGCGTCCGGCGCCAGGCCTAACGCTCGTATGCATTGGTGGAACTTGTGTTAGGCTGGGTTCCATATGTTGTGACCCCCACGGCGGTCCCATATGTGTATTCTCCACGGTAAGTCTCCCTTCGGCGAGCTCGTGTCTTTCCCTCTCTGCCGTCTCAGTGTGGTGTGGACCCCCGCCTAGATGGCCGGAGCCACCCCTGGGGCTTCCGTATGTAGCACTGCCCACGGCCAGTCCATACGTGTATTCTCCACATGGTAACTCCCTCCGGGCATGATGTGGCTTCCGCAGCGGCCCCCCGGGGCACGCTTTCCCAGCGTTATCCAATAGTCGGCTGAGTGGGTCTTGCGGAACAGCAGCTGACTCTCCCTGCGTGAATTTCCCCGCCCGGAACAGCCGGGGTCTGAGGGGCTTTCCCAGGGCGCTGGAAGTGGTAGCAACTGTGGCGTGTTCCAAAGGGATCCCAATTCGTCGGTGACGTCCGACGTACGTCGAACGTGACCGACTGAAAGGGAACGTCTCGGTTACGTATGGTAACCCTCGTTCCCTGAAGGAGGGAGCGGAGACGTACGTCCCGTCGCCACAATTGCTGTACCATCACTGCAGGCCGAGTCAGTAGTTCGGCTCCTCAGTGAAAAACAAGCGTCGCGTGCATTTCACTTCCGCTTTATACCCGCGGCGGGGCGGGCGCGAGATGCAAATCTCGCACGCCAATTCTCATTGGCCTGTTCTCTATATCTCGAAGCTGTTAGGGGCTCCCTGAAGTGATCCCAATTCGTCGGTGACGTCCGACGTACGTCTCCGTTCCCTCCTTCAGGGAACGAGGGTTACCATACGTAACCGAGACGTTTTCCGCTGCTAGAGGTCGCCTATTCAAAACAAAGGCGTAGCTTGATGATGCCGAGATTGAGCGCAGAATCTTGGGAGTTGTAGTCTTTACCTCTACAGCCGGTGGAAAAGTCACAGTCACCACTTCCTCTTCTTCTGCTCAGGCGTATGTGGTGTAACACAGCGCTGTTTTATCATATTAGATACATTTGAGTGTGTTGAAAATGATGTTATAACGTTACTCTGTGCATTCGCTCTGTCGCTGCTATGAGACACTTGTTGCACACTGCAGTAAGCTAGATCATCTACTAAACCATATAATATATTAAAGCGTCTTTGGTGTTTCCATGGTTTCTACAAAATAAAATCAAGGGTAACGCAAGTATGATGTCATTGATAGGCGATGCTGGATCTAAAGATTCTTGGAAAAATTTGGGGTAATGTAAGTACTCAAGCCAACAAAATATATAACACTGTTCGAGTGGTTTTTGGATATTTTAATGTCGACCTGGATACAATTAATTTAGACTGCTCTTTTTTGGTTACCTGACAAAATATTTGACAGTGTGTATTTTTGCATTAAATTAGTGGCAGACGTGAACATTAAATGACATTGTTGCATGTTTTGTAAAGTCATGTTTGGTTAAGGTGTTTATTTGAGGTGCTTGGTATTACAGTGCAAAGTAAGCAGCAGTCAGAGTTTGATCAGTGATGGGCGGTGGAGGACAGCAGACGGACCGGATCACCGGGACCAATGGGAGGTTCAGCACGTACACCTGGGAGGAGGTGCAGAAACACACAAAGTTTGGAGATCAGTGGATCGTGGTTGAAAGGAAGGTTTATAATGTGAGCCAGTGGGTGAAGAGACACCCCGGAGGACTGAGGATCCTCGGACACTATGCTGGAGAAGATGCCACGGTAAAACACTCAACATTAACATTTTTACATTTAACACAGATGGAAGAACTTTAATATATGTGTAAATATTTTTGTAGACTATATTATTGTAAAACAGGTATAATTTATAACCATTATGGCCAAATGTATTAATTTAAATATGATACAGTCTAAGCCATGATTTGTAGGCATCATGCGAAAAATGCTGTTAATGTAACTATGAATTATTAATCATGTACATATTAGCATACATGAATATTCAAATTGAACACAAAAATGACAGATTATACTAGATTACTGCAAAACAATAATTTCCCAATTAGGAAGGAAGCTTGTTCGATTTCAAGAGTTTCAGGACACAATGAATCTTCAAGTGCTTATTTGTTCTTGTTGTAATTGTTTCAGATAAGCGTCAAATAAAGATGATCAGTGTTGAATATGTTTTATCTGGTGTGATAGGAGGCGTTTACTGCATTTCATCCAGACCTTCAGCTGGTGAGGAAATACATGAAGCCGCTGTTAATCGGCGAGCTTGAGGCGTCTGAACCCAGTCTAGACCGGCAGAAAAATGTGAGTATAGTGACTTAACTAAAGATTCAAACTAACATACACAGAAAAGATGAATAAAACCTGTGAGGTTTGGGTGTAAAATATTGCCTTGACACCGTAGTCAGTTAAAATATGAATATTCAAAATATATCTGCATGTTTTGCATGCTGTATTTAATATTTATGAAGATTTGTGATGAAGTACTAGAAAGACATAAAATTAAAAAAAAGTGCGTAAAGTTATAAAGGGCCAGGGTTGATCGTAGAACCATTGTCACCAATGGCCTGTACGATCAACTTGGCTCACAATGCTTTTGAGAAACCTTAAGACCTTAAAAAAGTTAAAAATTAGAGTTAATAATATAAGAATGATCTTCAGGTATGCCAAATCTAAAGTTGGAAAGTCACACTGAAAGTTACACTGAAATTCAAAGTGGGATGACAATAATTTACTGAATTACAATTCAAAGAAATTCAGGTCATTGCATTCTGGGAAATAAATGCATCAGGGTTGTTGATGTGACACAGCATTTTCAATGTCACACAAGATAAAAATGAATATAATTAGTTTTGTCATTTAAAATGCAGTAAATGGTTAAAAATGTTTTTTGTCTTACATGGACCTGTTGTTATAAAATCTGCTTTGTCTTTAGATTCGTTACATTTTTACCCAAATCTCAAAATTGTCCTCAAGCATGATTCAATAAATCAATGCAAATGTTAATAAACACCTCAGGCATAATTTTACAAGTGTCTATTTAAGTTAATGACAATAATTTTTTTCATCCATATATTTATAAAAGCGTAGGAATTTGATACGTTTTGTCACTGAGAACCATGTCTCAATCAGCTCCCTAGTGCAGTATTCAGGGCACTAATGAGGGAGTCACCACATTCATGTACACAATATACTGATTCACGACCTAGGAAGCTAGGGAGCTGATTGAGACACACCCCATGTCCTCCGGTGGGACACCATATCCTGATTTTAAATCGGGCAATTGCTCTGATAAGTTTACTTAGTTAAAGGACCGCATTCAAGGTCATGTTACTGAAGCCTATGATGTGCACATGGTAATGTTTTGTCTCAGAATTGTTCAAATATTTAACTTTGTTGGAACCACTATAAATGTGTTCAGTTCTATTGTCCTTTGGCGCAGCACCCCTATATTCTTAGTAATGTCACACTACAGGGCGCATTTCGGTAAAAATGTTCAAAAAACAGTGAAAGAATTGACGAAGTTAGTGACCCCTTATATTTTCTCAAACATCAGTTCCCTTTCAGTCGGTCACGTTCGACGTACGTCGGACGTCACCGACGAATTGGGGATCACTTCAGGGAGCCCCTATCAGCTTCGAGATTTAGAGAACAGGCCAATGAGAATTGGCGTGCGAGATTTGCATCTCGCGCCCGCCCGCAGTGCGGTATAAACGAAGCGAAATGCAGCGCACCTTTGTCATTCACTTCGGAGCCGAACATGGTGTTGATGAAGAAGACTGTTCCTGCTTCTGCAGAGAGAAAAAGAGAACGACAGAAGAAGCTTCTTTGAGTGCTGAGTGGGATGGCACGATCAGCGGCGGCCGCGAGCTCCCTGATATAGTGATAAACTGCTGTTTTCACAGCTCTGTTTGGTCTGTTGGTTCGGTGAAGGCGTTTCCAATGGTGAGTGCATACACAGGCTGCACTACTCTCCTGTGTTTTGCCGCGGTCGTTCCCTGGGTGCTTCAGCACATTTAAAAGAGCACACTTTCTTCTAAAAGAGCAGTGCGGGTGTGACACTGCGTCTTTTTCAAGACGTCATTCCACCCGTGCGTTTCTGGATGCGTTTTTTTCCTGTCCTTATTGACGGCCACGAGCCCTCTCGCATAACTATGTTGAGATTGCGTTCGTGGGTGGTCCATGGGCTCTCAGGAGAACGGGATCGGGTTGTCACGGCAACCCAGCGCGCGTCACTCGGCACTCTAGATGCGCGGTCGAGACTATGAAACCTCAAACGGGGTTGAGTCCCTTCGCTTATACCCCGATCTAGTGTCTTTTCTGGTGCACCAGAAAAGGGGCTACTGGCTGATAAGTCTGGGTGATCTGAGGATTACAGTGGGGCTTCCCTGCCGAGCACATCTCCGTGGGCCCCCCACTCCTCTAGCGCATCGCAGCATGCTGAGACTGTGTTCGTGGGTGTTTCATGTTCTCTCATGAGAGCATGACCACGTCGGCGCGTTGTTCATCTTACCCTTTTCATAAGTGTTTTAGTGTTCAGCGCGCCGTGTGCCGTCTCACGGCCATGCTCACTATCGCGCTTACCTGTTGGTAGCTTACAAATGGGATTGCTGGTCCTAAAAAATAAAATAAAATAAAATAAAAAATAATAATAATAATTAAAGGGACCTAGCGTTTCATTTGGGGCTCTAGCAGAGGACAGATGTCAATCGCTGCATCGGAGAGAGGGCTGTTATGTGTTGAAAATGAAGATGAGGCTGAGATTCCCACTATAATAGTGGATGTTTCATGCTGAATCAGATTCATACTTGACAGTCATGCTTCCCCGTGTGGCTGGGGCATAGCGCAACGCATAAATCGCCTTGCCCACCCCCTTGCCTTTTTCCCGGATATGCATTGGAAAGCTTTAGCAGTGTGGAACCGCTTGGCACCAGAAAATGGAATGCCAAAGGGGCCATAGCCTGTAAAGTTTTCCTCTCTCTCACTACCCTCATCAGGTGGGGTGGCAGTGCCACTGGCAGGCTGCCTCCACCCAGCACTCTTTGTGCATAAGGGTAGTTCTGAGTTGAGGTTGAGCTGCGCACAGTGGCTTTTATATTTAAAGTCACAGCGCTGGCCCTCGGCCAGGCGATGTCCAGAAACACCATCGGCGACCCCCCTCAGTCTGCTCGTCGCCATGGGCACCCGGATTTGGTTAAGAGCTGCTCTTCACTGGAGGAGGGCCGGGTGGAGAATCATTGGTAAATTCTGTTCCGCCACTGGTGTCAAATACAACCAGTGGTACCCAAATTCTAAGGAGCAGTTCCAATACCTCTGGGTGCCAGGAGAGTGTGCTCCGCGGTGTTCGACACTTCCATGCCTCGGCACCCTCAGGTGCCTCTCCTATCGCCAGCAGGGGGTGCCGGCTGTGTCTGGGACGCACACAAGCGGCCTCCCCACACTCGTGCACCCCCTCAACGGAAGCAGGTAAGTGTTGCACAGCACACTCAGACCCCACCTTGGGCCGCTCCCATGCCGTCCGTGTCGGGTCCCTGCATGCTGCTGCGCTGCCCGCTGCGAACACGTCTGTGGTGCCGTTGGTCCCGCTTGCACGGTTCTTGGGAGTCTGCCTAGCGCTCCAGCCCGTCTTGCTGGCTCATCCGTACCATCAGACTCGGCTATGCGATTCAGTTCGCCCGGCGTCCCCCCAAGTTCAGGGGCATCCACTTCACCTCCATGTCGAAAGAGAATGCCCCTGTGCTTCAGGCGGAGATCGCGGTCCTACTGGCGAAGGATGCGATAGAGCCGGTCCCTCCAGCCGATATGAAGACCGGGTTCTACAGCCCGTACTTCATTGTGCCCAAGAAAAGCAGCGGGTTACGGCCGATCTTGGTTCTGTGACTTCTGAACCAGTCCCCAGGCTGCTGTTCAGGATGTTAACGCAGAAACGCATCTTCAGGTGCGTCCGTCCCCAAGATTGGTTTGCAGCGATCGACCTGAAGGGCGTGTACTTTCATGTCTCGATTCTTCCTCGACACAGACCGTTATTACGCTTTGCATTCAGTAAAGCCAGGCATTTATTACGCCAAGCATGTCAGTACAAAGTCCTACCCTTCGGGCTGGCCCTGTCGCCCTGTGTCTTCACGGAAGTCGCGGAGGCGGCCATTGCTCCCGTGTGGGAGCGTGGTGTTCGTATTCTCAACTACCTCGATGACTGGCTGATTTTTGTCCAGTCGTGAGAGCGATTGTGCAAACACAGGGACATGGTGCTCTGCCACCTTTGCCAGTTGGGCCTTCAGGTCGACTGGGAGAAGAGCAAACTCTGCCCCTCGCAGAGGATCTCTTTTCTCAGGATGGAGATAGACTCGGTCGCCCGGACAGCGCGCCTCACCGAGGAGCGCATCCAGTCGGTGTTGAACTGCGTGAATTCGTTCAAACGCAGGATAGCGGTACCACTGAAACCTTTTCAGAGGCTCCTGGGGCATATGACATCCGCAGCCGCAGTAACGCCGCTGGGATTGCTTCATATGAGACCGCTTCAACGCTGGCTCCACGACCGGGTCTCGAGATGGGGGTGGTGCAGCGGAACTCTCCGTGTCCAAGTGACGCCGAGATGCCGCCAGCCTTCAGCCCGTGGTCGGACCCTTCATTTCTACGGGCAGAAGTGCCTCTAGAACAAGTGTCCAGGCATGCTGTTGTCTCCACGGATGCCTCATCCACCGGCTGGGGTGCCACGTACAACGGGCTTGCAGCATCGGGTCTGTGGACGGGGCCCCAACTGCAGTGGCATATCAATTGCCTGGAGTTGTTAGCAGTTCGTCTTGCACTCAGCCGCTTCAACGCCGCTCAGAGGCAAGCACGTTCTGGTCTGTATGGATAGCACTGCGGCCGTTGCGTACATCAACAAACAGGGTGGTCTACGCTTCCGTCGCATGTCACAACTCGCCCGCCATCTCCTATGGAGTCAGAAGCATCTGAGGTCGCTTCGTGCCATTCATATTCCGGGCCTGCTCAATCGTGCGGCCGACGAGCTCTCACGACAGCCAGTGTTCCCGGGAGAGTGGATACTCCATCCCCAGGTGGTCCAGCTGATCTGGAGTCGCTTCGGGGCTGCGCAGGTAGATCTGTTTGCCGCCCCGGACTCCACCCACTGCCAGCTGTTCTATTCCCTGACCGAGGGACCCTCGGTTCGGATGCGCTGGCACACAGCTGGCCCCCCCCAGTGAGCCTTCTTGCACAAACACTGTGCAAGGTCAGGGAGAACGAGGAGCAGGTCCTGTTGGTCGCTCCGTACTGGCCCAATAGGACTTGGTTTTCAGAACTAGTGCTCCTCGCGACAGCACCTCCTTGGCCCATTCCTTTGAGGAAGGACCTCCTGACTCAGAGACGGGGCACCCGCGTCCGGACCTCTGGAAACTCCATGTCTGGTCCCTGGACGGGACGCGGAGGTTCTAGGCGGTCTGCCACAAGCTGTTGTAGACACCATTACTTCCGCTAGAGTGCCCTCTACAAGGCACCTCTGCGTTGAAGTGGAACCTGTTCGTCGAATGGTGCTCTTCTCGCGAAGACCCCGAAGGTGTTCGGTCAGTTCTGTGCTTTCCTTCCTACAAGACGGGTTGGAGCGAAGGCTGTCTTCCTCCACCCTCAAAGTCTATGTGGCCGCCATCGCCGCCAATCATGACTTCGTAGGCGGAAAGAAAATAAAAATCCTTCGGGAAGCACGATCTGATCGTCAGGTTCCTGAGGGGGGCGAGGAGACTGAATCCGCCTCGCCCTCCCTCTATACCCTCTTGGGACTTGTCTCTGGTGCTGACCGCACTGCAGAGGCCTCCCTTTGAGCCTTTGCAGTCAGCTGAGTTAAAAATTCTGTCTCTGAAGACAGTACTCCTGACTGCATTGGCCTCCATCAAGAGGGTAGGGGACCTGCAGGCATTTTCGATCGACGAATCGTGCCTGGAATTCGGGCCTGGTAACTCTCATGTAATCCTGAGACCCCGGCCTGGATATGTGCCCAAGGTTCCCACCACTCCCTTCCGGGACCAGGTGGTGAGCCTGCAAGCGCTGCCTTTGGAGGAGGCAGACCCAGCCCTAGCTTTTCTCTGTCCCGTCCGCGCTTTGCGGACTTGCGTGGACCGAATGCAAGCTTCAGGACCTCAGAGCAGCTCTTCGTCTGTTATGGAGGACAGCAGAAGGGAAAGGCTGTCTCCAAGCAGAGGATGGCCCACTGGATAGTGGATGCCATCGTCTTGGCGTATGAACCCAAGCTCTGGTTAAGAGCCCACTCCACCAGTGGTGTAGCTTCTTCCTGGGCGCTGGCTCGTGGCGCCTCGCTGGCAGATATTTGTAGAGCTGCGGGCTGGGCGACACCCAACACGTTCGCTAGGTTCTATAGCCTACGTGTAGAGCCGGTATCTTCCTGTGTGCTCACTTCCCATAGTCAGTAACACCGAAGTGCCCGTTCTAAAGTGTCGGCTTGCTGCGCCACTCCCTTCCCCATGGAACGGATACGTGCGCTTATATGCTCCAGTCGAGTTCCCCAGCATGGCGAACCCTGTAGAGTCCTCCGCAACCCTCGGCAGTCGGACGTGGCGGAGCGTCCGACGCCAGGCCTAACGCTCGTATGCATTGGTGGAACTTGTGTTAGGCTGGGTTCCATATGTTGTGACCCCCACGGCGGTCCCATATGTGTATTCCCCACGGTAAGTCTCCCTTCGGCGAGCTTGTGTCTTTCCAGCTCTGCCATCTCAGTGTGGTGTGGACCCCCGCCTAAAATTGGCCGGAGCCACCCCTGGGACTTCCGTATGTAGCACTGCCCACGGCCAGTCCATACGTGTATTCTCCACATGGTAACTCCCTCCGGGCATGATGTGGCTTCCGCAGCGGCCCCCAGCGTTATCCAATAGTTGGTTGAGTGGGTCTTGCGGAACAGCAGCTGACTCTCCCTGCGTGAATTTCCCCGCCCGGAACAGCCGGGGTCTGAGGGGCTTTCCCAGGGCGCTGGAAGTGGTAGCAACTGTGGCGTGTTCCAAAGGGATCCCAATTCGTCGGTGACGTCCGGCGTCGTCGAGCGTGACCGACTGAAGGGCGTCGCCTCGGTACGTATGGTAACCCTCGTTCCCTGAAGGAGGGAACGGAGACGTACGTCCTGTCGCCACAATTGCTGTACCATCACTGCAGGCCGAGTCAATAGTTCGGCTCCTCAGTGAAAAACAAAGGTGCGCTGCATTTTGCTTCCGTTTATACCCGCACTGCGGGGCGGAGCGCGAGATGCAAATCTCGCCGCGCCAATTCTCATTGGCCTGTTCTCTAAATCTCGAAGCTGATAGGGGCTCCTGAAGTGATCCCCAATTAAATCGGTGACGTCCGACGTACGTCTCCGTTCCCTCCTTCAGGGAACGAGGGTTACCATGCGTAACCGAGACGACTTCACACTACATAACATTATGCATTTTTTTTCTTCAAAAGTGGTGTTTTACAAAAGCATTTCTTATTGCTTATTTGTCAACTACCCATCTGTCTAAGACTTATAAAACATTGAACATTTTTTACACTTTTAAACGAGACTGTCAAACGATCTTTCTAAGTATGAACTTCCCTTTTCTAAAAATATTTTTTTTGCAGTAAATTACAGATTTTCCACATGTGTAAGTCTCCTTAGATATAACAGCATTTGCTCAGTGTTACAGTAATTAAAATGTTATGAATAAAATGTCCTTTAATTCAAATTCTACACCCTGTTTCCTACCTCAGTTCAAATTGAATAACTGAATTGCAATTTAACTCTTTCCCTGCCATTGACAAAATTTTCCGGCTTTCTGTGTTTTTACTGTTATATGCTAGGGGGCGCTATTACACATCTTCTGAAAGAGTACTGAATCGCCTGATCAAAACACAGGTGAAGACGAAGCAGAAACAAGGGATAGATTGCTTAAGCACATGTAAAATAACCCGATCATCAACATTTAAACTGCATATAAATCAAAACTGCCTAATGTTATTGAATGAAATGTCGACCCAGGATGAGCTATAGGACTGTGAAGCTTTGGGAGTGTTGATGGACTCCATCTACTCCATCTGTGAATTCGATCTGGATGTAGTCTTTGACAAAAATTTGATTTTTCTCAGCTTTTTGTTCAAAATGTTTTTTTTTTTTAATTAAACGTACCCACATTCAGGTGTTGATACGAAAAAGAATGCATCAAGCATAACATAAAATGGGTTATTTTGTTTAAAAGCAACGGGGCTGTTCTTTCTGTTGATATATCGCATGCCCAGATATTCATATAACAAAATATACTGTGGGCCATGAAACTCTTGTGAAAATGATGAAAAACTGTGGCGCTGGCTGGCAAAAAAAAAAAAAAAAAAATGCGGTCAGGAAAGAGTTAAAAGGCATTCTCAATTCAATACTGATTGTGCTAAAAAATTGGGAATCAAGTTGAACATCAAGTTGTTCGAGCAGATGATATTTGTGGTATTGGTAACCTAGTAACCAACAATAAAACACCATCAGCAGAAACAGCCGTTTAGTCACGTGGGTTTAATGTTCGCTACGTCAGAATTTATTCGCCAAATGCGTTTCCATCTCCCATTATTCGCATTAACTCTCCAAAGTCAAAAACCACCTCAAGCGAGCGTAAAAATGTATTTGCGAATTATTAAATTTTTCGAGTTTCTGATGCGATACTTCAAAATGTGCATAAAAACAGGATGAACTACAATGGAATCACATTTACAGAATAAATCCCTCTATGCACAACAAAAACTCACGTAACTTTGCCTCAACAGAGCATGTGATTGGATAACTGGACTAACCAGTGCACCAATCGCGTGACACAGCATCTCAAATGTTGGTGTGCTCGTTCTGAAATGCCTGAGCCAAAGTCTGTCATCAGAATGATTTGGTTTAATTCCCTCCCAGAAGCGTCTCACATGATTGCGTTCCCAAACATCTGGCATCAGAGTGCAAGATAACATAACAGCATTTATTGAGTTTCATCTGCGCTCAAGTCCGCAGTGGCTTCCCCATTGTTTTTACAGATATTTTGTGACAATTTCCCAGGAAGTGAAGATTTTGTTCTCATGAAGACATGGGATGGAAGTCAAAAGTTAAATTCGCCACTTTGGATGGAAACATAGCTAGTTACAACTACATTCACGTCTTAAAAATTTGGGTCATGAATTGTGAACACAGCTGTAGTTGAGTGTGTTTCTTTATTGGCTCTTCTCTCTGTCAGGCCGCTCTTGTGGAGGATTTCCGAGCCCTGCGTGAGCGTCTGGAGGCTGAGGGGTGTTTCAAAACCCAGCCGCTGTTTTTCATCTTGCATCTCAGTCACATCCTGTTACTGGAGGCCATTGCCCTGATGATGGTGTGGTACTTGGGAACAGGCTGGATCAACACAGCCATCGTTGCTGTTTTACTGGGTACAGCACAGGTGCGACAGACACGTTTGATATAATTATTACGGTCATTAAACCATGTTAAAAGTTGAGTTATATAAAAAATATATTGTTTGTTATGTCTTTTAATGTGTCTGTAGTCCCAAGCTGGATGGTTGCAACACGACTTCGGTCATCTGTCTGTGTTTAAAACCTCTCGATGGAATCACTTAGTGCACAAATTTGTCATCGGACACCTCAAGGTACCAACATGTTCTTATAAAGTTTAATCTAATAACAGCCATATATATGAAACGGTTCTTCCACTGACTAATACAGTTCATCTGTAGACTATTTGAATTGAATATACACTTTATTGTCCCATATTTGGGAACTGTTTGATTTTGGGAAAAATTTATATTTTTATATTTGGGACTCAGTAACACAGCCATCTACAGTAAGTACACAAACATATATAACATGTATAATCATATGCCATATGATTTATATATTTAATAGTCTAACTGGGGTATTTAAATAAAACTGAGGATTAGTTCCTTCATGACATTTGCACATTGAATATGCATTTACAACTTTATAAATGGAACAAAAATGGACAAAAATACAAAATTACTCGAGACCAGTGTGACTCGCTCGTGACGTTCATTCTCAATCACGCATCAGTCTCGCTCGCTCCTTCCACGTCTCTCGCTCGTCTTCCTCACCACAGTGAAATTATTACATAGTCAAAATGGACAAAAATCGTCTCGGTTACGTATGGTAACCCTCGTTCCCTGAAGGAGGGATCGGAGACGTACGTCGGACGTCACAGACGAATTGGGATCACTTCAGGGAGCCCCTATCAGCTTCGAGATATAGAGAACAGGCCAATGAGAATTGGCGTGCGAGATTTGCATCTTGCGCTCCGCCCCGCATCGGAAGCAAAATGCAGCGCACGTTTGTTTTTCACTGAGGAGCCAAACCAGTGACTCTGCCTGCAGTGATGGTACAGCAACTGTGGCGACGGGACGTACGTCTCCGTTCCCTGAAGGAGGGTTACCATACGTAACCGAGACATTCCCTTTCAGTCGGTCACGTTCAACGTATATGTCTCCTCCATCTCTGGGTGGCCCGTCTCAGGGTCTCTTACGATGGCGCTTGGCAGCGGCCTGAGCGGGCTGGACGTCCTTCCCACGGCCAGCTCCACACCGACGCCCGGGTGGAGGCTGCTGCTGGAGATGGGATCCAGGAACCGATATTTATCGGTCTCCCTCATGTCGGCCAGGTTGAGCCAGAGATGCCATTCCTGGACCACCAGAGTGGACATTGCCTGGCCAATGGAACGGGCAGTGACTTTTGTCGCCCGGAGGGCGAGGTCTGTCGCCATCCGGAGCTCCCGGAGGAGCTCTGGGCCAGGGCTACCCTCGTGCATGTCCATGAATGCCTGGGCTTGGTGCACCTGGAGCAACGCCATAGCATGAAAGGCAGACACAGCCTGGCCACAAGACCTGTAAGCCTTCGCAGTCAGACTGGAAGAGAACTTACAGGCCTTGGACAGGAGACGTGGGTCACCGCGCCAGTTGGAGGCGGTCACTGGACACAGTTGCATCGTGACGGCCCGCTCCACCGGCAAGATCCCCATGTACCCCATGGCTTGCCCGCCGTCAAGCGTAGTGAGGAGGGAGGAGCCACAGGGTCGGTTTCTGGCACTAAAGGGTGTCGTCCACGACCTGGTGAGCTCCTCATGCACCTCCGGGAAGAAAGGCACCGGGGCGGGATGCTGAGAACCAGTGCAACCCGCCCCGAGAAACCAATCATCCAACCTAGAAGGTTCGGGACGTGGTGGAGGGTTCCACTCAAGCCCGACCTTTTCGGCGGCCCGGGAAAGCATAGCCGTCAACTCGGGGTCCGACTCGACCGCTGCCACTCTCCCAGAGGGAGGCAGTGCAGCCGAATCTTCACCCTCCTAGGACTGGAACTCCCCCTCCAATGCAGCGATCGACATCTGCTCATCCGCCGGAGCCCCGAAGGTCACCGCTGGACACCCATGGGAGGGGCTAGCGGGTTCCCCCGGAAGCTCTACAGGTAGCGGTGCTTGTGAGGGAATAGGGGCCTGCAGAGGTTGGCTCGGCGGGTTTGCCCTAAACGTGATCCTCAGGTCACCTCGGCCATTCATCGAAGTAGCTCTATTCTGAGGAATAGCGCTAGATCAAGGCATGGGTAGGGGGACTCTACCTTCCCGGAGGCTGGCGAGTCTTGACCTAAGTGCCACGATAGTCATGTTCCCACAATTAGAACACAAACTATCCACAAAAGCCACCTCAGCGTGCTGAATGCCCAGGCATGTGATACAGCGATTGTGACCATCAGCGGGTGACAGGGAACGACCGCATCCAGAAATGCACAGGTAGAATGACATCTTGAAAAAGATGCAGTGTCACACCCGTGTTGCTCTTTTGTGAAGAAATGCTCTTTTAGTGCTGAAGCACCCAGGGGAAGACTGCGGCAACACACAGGGGAAAAGTGCAGCCTGTGTGTATACTCACTTGACAAAAACGCCCTCATTGCTGTGAGACAGATTGCTGTGAGAACAGAGAATCAGAGAATAGCACTGAATGTGCCGTCTCTCTCTCTCTCTCTCTCTCTCTCTCTCTCTCTCTCTCTGCTGGACGCTCTTCATCAACGCCGTTCGGCTCCGAAGTGAATGACAAACGTGTGCTGCATTTTGCTTCCACTTTATACACGCGATGCGGGGCGGCGCGCGAGATGCAAATCTCGCACGCCAATTCTCATTGGCCTGTTCTCTATATCTCGAATCTGATAGGGGCTCCCTGAAGTGATCCCAATTCCCAATTATAACAGTGGATACTATTACATAAAAATGGAAATTATTCAATTATTACATAAAGTCAAAATGAACAAAAATTCAAAATTATGACAGTGGATACTATTACATAAAAGTGGAAATTATTCAATTATTACATAAAGTCAAAATGAACAAAAATTCAAAATTATGACAGTGGATACTATTACATAAAAGTGGAAATTATTCAATTATTACATAAAGTCAAAATGAACAAAAATTCAAAATTATGACAGTGGATAAAAAGTGGAAATTATTCAATTATTACATAAAGTCAAAATGAACAAAAATTCAAAATTATGACTGGATACTATTACATAAAAGTGGAAATTATTCAATTATTACGTAAAGTCAAAATGAACAAAAATTCAAAATTATGACAGTGGATAAAAAGTGGAATTTATTCAATTATTACGTAAAGTCAAAATGAACAAAAATTCAAAATTATGACAGTGGATAAAAAGTGGAATTTATTCAATTATTACGTAAAGTCAAAATGAACAAAAAATTCAAAATTATGACAGTGGATAAAAGTGGAAATTATTCAATTATTACGTAAAGTCAAAATGAACAAAAATTCAAAATTATGACAGTGGATACTATTACATAAAAGTGGAAATTATTCAATTATTACATAAAGTCAAAATGAACAAAAACTCAAAATTATGACAGTGGATACTATTACATAAAAGTGGAATTTATTCAATTATTACATAAAGTCAAAATGAACAAAAATTCAAAATTATAACAGTGGATACTATTACATAAAAGTGGAATTTATTCAATTATTACGTAAAGTCAAAATGGACAAAAATTCTAAATTATGACAGTGGATACTATTACATAAAAGTGGAAATTATTCAATTATTACGTAAAGTCAAAATGGACAAAAATTCAAAATTATGACAGTGGATACTATTACATAAAAGTGGAAATTATTCAATTATTACGTAAAGTCAAAATGGACAAAAATTCTAAATTATGACAGTGGATACTATTACATAAAAGTGGAATTTATTCAATTATTACGTAAAGTCAAAATGGACAAAAATTCTAAATTATGACAGTGGATACTATTACATAAAAGTGGAAATTATTCAATTATTACGTAAAGTCAAAATGAACAAAAATTCAAAATTATGACAGTGGATACCATTACATAAAAGTGGAATTTATTCAATTATTACATAAAGTCAAAATGAACAAAAATTCAAAATTATGACAGTGGATAAAAAGTGGAAATTATTCAATTATTACATAAAGTCAAAATGAACAAAAATTCAAAATTATGACAGTGGATACTATTACATAAAAGTAGAATTTATTCAATTATTACATAAAGTCAAAATGAACAAAAACTCAAAATTATGACAGTGGATACTATTACATAAAAGTGGAAATTATTCAATTATTACATGAAAGTCAAAATGGACAAAAATTCTAAATTATGACAGTGGATACTATTACATAAAAGTGGAAATTATTCAATTATTACATAAAGTCAAAATGAACAAAAATTCAAAATTATGACAGTGGATACCATTACATAAAAGTGGAATTTATTCAATTATTACATAAAGTCAAAATGAACAAAAATTCAAAATTATGACATACTATCATAAAAGTGGAAATTATTCAATTATTACATAAAGTCAAAATGAACAAAAATTCAAAATTATGACAGTGGATACTATTACATAAAAGTAGAATTTATTCAATTATTACATAAAGTCAAAATGAACAAAAACTCAAAATTATGACTGGATACTATTACATAAAAGTGGAATTTATTCAATTATTACGTAAAGTCAAAATGAACAAAAATTCAAAATTATGACAGTGGATACTATTACATAAAAGTGGAATTTATTCAATTATTACATAAAGTCAAAATGAACAAAAATTCAAAATTATGACAGTGGATACTATTACATAAAAGTGGAATTTATTCAATTATTACATAAAGTCAAAATGAACAAAAACTCAAAATTATGACTGGATACTATTACATAAAAGTGGAATTTATTCAATTATTACATAAAGTCAAAATGAACAAAAACTCAAAATTATGACAGTGGATACTATTACATAAAAGTGGAATTTATTCAATTATTACATAAAGTCAAAATGAACAAAAACTCAAAATTATGACAGTGGATACTATTACATAAAAGTGGAATTTATTCAATTATTACGTAAAGTCAAAATGAACAAAAATTCAAAATTATGACAGTGGATACTATTACATAAAAGTGGAAATTATTCAATTATTACGTAAAGTCAAAATGAACAAAAATTCAAAATTATGACTGGATACTATTACATAAAAGTGGAATTTATTCAATTATTACATAAAGTCAAAATGAACAAAAATTCAAAATTATGACAGTGGATAAACATAAAAGTGGAAATTATTCAATTATTACATAAAGTCAAAATGAACAAAAATTCAAAATTATGACAGTGGATACTATTACATAAAAAGTGGAATTTATTCAATTATTACGTAAAGTCAAAATGAACAAAAATTCAAAATTATGACAGTGGATACTATTACATAAAAGTGGAAATTATTCAATTATTACATAAAGTCAAAATGAACAAAAATTCAAAATTATGACAGTGGATACTATTACATAAAAGTGGAAATTATTCAATTATTACATAAAGTCAAAATGAACAAAAATTCAAAATTATGACAGTGGATACTATTACATAAAAGTGGAATTTATTCAATTATTACATAAAGTCAAAATGAACAAAAATTCAAAATTATGACAGTGGATAATTACATAAAAGTGAAATTATTCAATTATTACATAAAGTCAAAATGAACAAAAATTCAAAATTATGACAGTGGATACTATTACATAAAAGTGGAATTTATTCAATTATTACATAAAGTCAAAATGAACAAAAATTCAAAATTATGACAGTGGATACTATTACATAAAAGTGGAATTTATTCAATTATTACATAAAGTCAAAATGAACAAAAATTCAAAATTATGACAGTGGATACTATTACATAAAAGTGGAATTTATTCAATTATTACATAAAGTCAAAATGAACAAAAATTCAAAATTATGACAGTGGATACTATTACATAAAAGTGGAATTTATTCAATTATTACATAAAGTCAAAATGAACAAAAACTCAAAATTATGACAGTGGATACTATTACATAAAAGTGGAATTTATTCAATTATTACATAAAGTCAAAATGAACAAAAATTCAAAATTATGACAGTGGATACTATTACATAAAAGTGGAAATTATTCAATTATTACATAAAGTCAAAATGAACAAAAATTCAAAATTATGACAGTGGATACTATTACATAAAAGTGAATTTATTCAATTATTACATAAAGTCAAAATGAACAAAAATTCAAAATTATGACAGTGGATACTATTACATAAAAGTGGAAATTATTCAATTATTACATAAAGTCAAAATGAACAAAAATTCAAAATTATGACAGTGGATACTATTACATAAAAGTAGAATTTATTCAATTATTACATAAAGTCAAAATGAACAAAAATTCAAAATTATGACAGTGGATACTATTACATAAAAGTGGAAATTATTCAATTATTACATAAAGTCAAAATGAACAAAAATTCAAAATTATGACAGTGGATACTATTACATAAAAGTGGAAATTATTCAATTATTACATAAAGTCAAAATGAACAAAAATTCAAAATTATGACAGTGGATACTATTACATAAAAGTGGAATTTATTCAATTATTACATAAAGTCAAAATGAACAAAAATTCAAAATTATGACAGTGGATACTATTACATAAAAGTGGAATTTATTCAATTATTACATAAAGTCAAAATGAACAAAAATTCAAAATTATGACAGTGGATACTATTACATAAAAGTGGAAATTATTCAATTATTACATAAAGTCAAAATGAACAAAAATTCAAAATTATGACAGTGGATACTATTACATAAAAGTGGAAATTATTCAATTATTACATAAAGTCAAAATGAACAAAAATTCAAAATTATGACAGTGGATACTATTACATAAAAGTGGAAATTATTCAATTATTACATAAAGTCAAAATGAACAAAAATTCAAAATTATGACAGTGGATACTATTACATAAAAGTGGAAATTTATTCAATTATTACATAAAGTCAAAATGAACAAAAATTCAAAATTATGACAGTGGATACTATTACATAAAAGTGGAAATTATTCAATTATTACATAAAGTCAAAATGAACAAAAATTCAAAATTATGACAGTGGATACTATTACATAAAAGTGGAAATTATTCAATTATTACATAAAGTCAAAATGAACAAAAATTCAAAATTATGACAGTGGATACTATTACATAAAAGTGGAAATTATTCAATTATTACATAAAGTCAAAATGAACAAAAATTCAAAATTATGACAGTGGATACTATTACATAAAGTGGAATAAAAGTTATTCAATTGAACAAAAACTACATAAAGTCAAATTACATGAACAAAAATTCAAAATTATGACAGTGGATACTATTACATAAAAGTGGAATTTATTCAATTATACATAAAGTCAAAATGAACAAAACAATTATGACAATTATTACAAAATTAAGTCAAAATGAACAAAAACTCAAAATTATGACAGTGGATACTATTACATAAAAGTGGAATTTATTCAATTAATTTATTCAATTATTACATAAAGTCAAAATGAACAAAAACTCAAAATTATGACAGTGGATACTATTACATAAAAGTGGAATTTATTCAATTATTACATAAAGTCAAAATGAACAAAAATTCAAAATTATGACAGTGGATACTATTACATAAAAGTGGAAATTATTCAATTATTACATAAAGTCAAAATGAACAAAAATTCAAAATTATGACAGTGGATACTATTACATAAAAGTGGAATTTATTCAATTATTACATAAAGTCAAAATGAACAAAAACTCAAAATTATGACAGTGGATACTATTACATAAAAGTGGAAATTATTCAATTATTACATAAAGTCAAAATGAACAAAAATTCAAAATTATGACAGTGGATACTATTACATAAAAGTGGAAATTATTCAATTATTACATAAAGTCAAAATGAACAAAAATTCAAAATTATGACAGTGGATACTATTACATAAAAGTGGAAATTATTCAATTATTACATAAAGTCAAAATGAACAAAAACTCAAAATTATGACAGTGGATACTATTACATAAAAGTGGAAATTATTCAATTATTACATAAAGTCAAAATGAACAAAAACTCAAAATTATGACAGTGGATACTATTACATAAAAGTGGAATTTATTCAATTATTACATAAAGTCAAAATGAACAAAAATTCAAAATTATGACAGTGGATACTATTACATAAAAGTGGAAATTATTCAATTATTACATAAAGTCAAAATGAACAAAAATTCAAAATTATGACAGTGGATACTATTACATAAAAGTGGAAATTATTCAATTATTACATAAAGTCAAAATGAACAAAAATTCAAAATTATGACAGTGGATACTATTACATAAAGTGGAAATTATTCAATTATTACATAAAGTCAAAATGAACAAAAATTCAAAATTATGACAGTGGATACTATTACATAAAAGTGGAAATTATTCAATTATTACATAAAGTCAAAATGAACAAAAATTCAAAATTATGACAGTGGATACTATTACATAAAAGTGGAAATTATTCAATTATTACATAAAGTCAAAATGAACAAAAATTCAAAATTATGACAGTGGATACTATTACATAAAAGTGGAATTTATTCAATTATTACATAAAGTCAAAATGAACAAAAATTCAAAATTATGACAGTGGATACTATTACATAAAAGTGGAAATTATTCAATTATTACATAAAAAAGTCAAAATGAACAAAAATTCAAAATTATGACAGTGGATACTATTACATAAAAGTGGAAATTATTCAATTATTACATAAAGTCAAAATGAACAAAAATTCAAAATTATGACTGGATACTATTACATAAAAGTGGAAATTATTCAATATATGACAAAATGGATAAAAACTATTACATGGATACTATTAATAAAAGTGGAAATTATTCAATTATTACATAAAGTCAAAATGAACAAAAATTCAAAATTATGACTGGATACTATTACATAAAAGTGGAAATTATTCAATTATTACATAAAGTCAAAATGAACAAAAATTCAAAATTATGACAGTGGATACTATTACATAAAAGTGGAAATTATTCAATTATTACATAAAGTCAAAATGAACAAAAACTCAAAATTATGACAGTGGATACTATTACATAAAAGTGGAAATTATTCAATTATTACATAAAGTCAAAATGAACAAAAACTCAAAATTATGACAGTGGATACTATTACATAAAAGTGGAAATTATTCAATTATTACATAAAGTCAAAATGAACAAAAATTCAAAATTATGACAGTGGATACTATTACATAAAAGTGGAATTTATTCAATTATTACATAAAGTCAAAATGAACAAAAATTCAAAATTATGACAGGATACTATTACATAAAACAGTGAAATTATTCAATTATTACATAAAGTCAAAATGAACAAAAACTCAAAATTATGACAGTGGATACTATTACATAAAAGTGGAAATTATTCAATTATTACATAAAGTCAAAATGAACAAAAACTCAAAATTATGACAGTGGATACTATTACATAAAAGTGGAAATTATTCAATTATTACATAAAGTCAAAATGAACAAAAACTCAAAATTATGACAGTGGATACTATTACATAAAAGTGGAAATTATTCAATTATTACATAAAGTCAAAATGAACAAAAATTCAAAATTATGACAGTGGATACTATTACATAAAAGTGGAAATTATTCAATTATTACATAAAGTCAAAATGAACAAAAATTCAAAATTATGACAGTGGATACTATTACATAAAAGTGGAAATTATTCAATTATTACATAAAGTCAAAATGAACAAAAATTCAAAATTATGACACATAAACTCAAAATTATGACAGTGGATACTATTACATAAAAGTGGAAATTATTCAATTATTACATAAAGTCAAAATGAACAAAAATTCAAAATTATGACAGTGGATACTATTACATAAAAGTGGAAATTATTCAATTATTACATAAAGTCAAAATGAACAAAAATTCAAAATTATGACAGTGGATACTATTACATAAAAGTGGAAATTATTCAATTATTACATAAAGTCAAAATGAACAAAAATTCAAAATTATGACAGTGGATACTATTACATAAAAGTGGAATTTATTCAATTATTACATAAAGTCAAAATGAACAAAAATTCAAAATTATGACAGTGGATACTATTACATAAAAGTGGAAATTATTCAATTATTACATAAAGTCAAAATGAACAAAAATTCAAAATTATGACAGTGGATACTATTACATAAAAGTGGAAATTATTCAATTATTACATAAAGTCAAAATGAACAAAAATTCAAAATTATGACAGTGGATACTATTACATAAAAGTGGAAATTATTCAATTATTACATAAAGTCAAAATGAACAAAAATTCAAAATTATGACAGGATACTAAAATTTATTCAATTATTACATAAAGTCAAAATGAACAAAAATTCAAAATTATGACTGGATACTATTACATAAAAGTGGAAATTATTCAATTATTACATAAAGTCAAAATGAACAAAAATTCAAAATTATGACAGTGGATACTATTACATAAAAGTGGAAATTATTCAATTATTACATAAAGTCAAAATGAACAAAAATTCAAAATTATGACAGTGGATACTATTACATAAAAGTGGAAATTATTCAATTATTACATAAAGTCAAAATGAACAAAAATTCAAAATTATGACAGTGGATACTATTACATAAAAGTGGAAATTATTCAATTATTACATAAAGTCAAAATGAACAAAAATTCAAAATTATGACAGTGGATACTATTACATAAAAGTGGAAATTATTCAATTATTACATAAAGTCAAAATGAACAAAAATTCAAAATTATGACAGTGGATACTATTACATAAAAGTGGAAATTATTCAATTATTACATAAAGTCAAAATGAACAAAATTACATGAAAGTCAAAATGAACAAAAATTCAAAATTATGACAGTGGATACTATTACATAAAAGTGGAAATTATTCAATTATTACATAAAGTCAAAATGAACAAAAATTCAAAATTATGACAGTGGATACTATTACATAAAAGTGGAATTTATTCAATTATTACATAAAAGTCAAAATGAACAAAAATTCAAAATTATGACAGTGGATACTATTACATAAAAGTGGAAATTATTCAATTATTACATAAAGTCAAAATGAACAAAAATTCAAAATTATGACAGTGGATACTATTACATAAAAGTGGAAATTATTCAATTATTACAGTGGAAAGTCAAAATGAACAAAAAACAAAAATTCAAAATTATGACAGTGGATACTATTACATAAAAGTGGAAATTATTCAATTATTACATAAAGTCAAAATGAACAAAAATTCAAAATTATGACAGTGGATACTATTACATAAAAGTGGAAATTATTCAATTATTACATAAAGTCAAAATGAACAAAAATTCAAAATTATGACAGTGGATACTATTACATAAAAGTGGAAATTATTCAATTATTACATAAAGTCAAAATGAACAAAAATTCAAAATTATGACAGTGGATACTATTACATAAAAGTGGAAATTATTCAATTATTACATAAAGTCAAAATGAACAAAAATTCAAAATTATGACAGTGGATACTATTACATAAAAGTGGAAATTATTCAATTATTACATAAAGTCAAAATGAACAAAAATTCAAAATTATGACAGTGGATACTATTACATAAAAGTGGAAATTATTCAATTATTACATAAAGTCAAAATGAACAAAAATTCAAAATTATGACAGTGGATACTATTACATAAAAGTGGAAATTATTCAATTATTACATAAAGTCAAAATGAACAAAAACTCAAAATTATGACAGTGGATACTATTACATAAAAGTGGAAATTATTCAATTATTACATAAAGTCAAAATGAACAAAAATTCAAAGTCAAATAAAAGTGAACAAATTACATAAAGTCAAATGAACAAAAAAATTCAAAATTATGACAGTGGATACTATTACATAAAAGTGGAAATTATTCAATTATTACATAAAGTCAAAATGAACAAAAATTCAAAATTATGACAGTGGATACTATTACATAAAAGTGGAAATTATTCAATTATTACATAAAGTCAAAATGAACAAAAATTCAAAATTATGACAGTGGATACTATTACATAAAAGTGGAAATTATTCAATTATTACATAAAGTCAAAATGAACAAAAATTCAAAATTATGACAGTGGATACTATTACATAAAAGTGGAAATTATTCAATTATTACGTAAAGTCAAAATGAACAAAAATTCAAAATTATGACAGTGGACTATTACATAAAAGTGGATACAATATTACATAAAATGAACAAAAATTCAAAATTATGACAGTGGATACTATTACATAAAAGTGGAAATTATTCAATTATTACATAAAGTCAAAATGAACAAAAATTCAAAATTATGACAGTGGATACTATTACATAAAAGTGGAAATTATTCAATTATTACGTAAAGTCAAAATGAACAAAAATTCAAAATTATGACAGTGGATACTATTACATAAAAGTGGAAATTATTCAATTATTACATAAAGTCAAAATGAACAAAAATTCAAAATTATGACAGTGGATACTATTACATAAAAGTGGAAATTATTCAATTATTACATAAAGTCAAAATGAACAAAAATTCAAAATTATGACAGTGGATACTATTACATAAAAGTGGAAATTATTCAATTATTACGTAAAGTCAAAATGAACAAAAATTCAAAATTATGACAGTGGATACTATTACATAAAAGTGGAAATTATTCAATTATTACATAAAGTCAAAATGAACAAAAATTCAAAATTATGACAGTGGATACTATTACATAAAAGTGGAAATTATTCAATTATTACATAAAGTCAAAATGAACAAAAATTCAAAATTATGACAGTGGATACTATTACATAAAAGTGGAAATTATTCAATTATTACATAAAGTCAAAATGAACAAAAATTCAAAATTATGACAGTGGATACTATTACATAAAAGTGGAAATTATTCAATTATTACATAAAGTCAAAATGAACAAAATTCAAAATTATGACAGTCAAAAAAATGAACAAAAATTCAAAATTATGACAGTGGATACTATTACATAAAAGTGGAAATTATTCAATTATTACATAAAGTCAAAATGAACAAAAATTCAAAATTATGACAGTGGATACTATTACATAAAAGTGGAAATTATTCAATTATTACGTAAAGTCAAAATGAACAAAAATTCAAAATTATGACAGTGGATACTATTACATAAAAGTGGAAATTATTCAATTATTACGTAAAGTCAAAATGAACAAAAATTCAAAATTATGACAGTGGATACTATTACATAAAAGTGGAAATTATTCAATTATTACGTAAAGTCAAAATGAACAAAAATTCAAAATTATGACAGTGGATACTATTACATAAAAGTGGAAATTATTCAATTATTACGTAAAGTCAAAATGAACAAAAATTCAAAATTATGACAGTGGATACTATTACATAAAAGTGGAAATTATTCAATTATTACGTAAAGTCAAAATGAACAAAAATTCAAAATTATGACAGTGGATACTATTACATAAAAGTGGAAATTATTCAATTATTACGTAAAGTCAAAATGAACAAAACTTCAAAATTATGACAGTGGATACTATTACATAAAAGTGGAAATTATTCAATTATTACATAAAGTCAAAATGAACAAAAATTCAAAATTATGACAGTGGATGAAATTATTCAATTACTATAGCAAAATACATAAAAAATTATGACTGGAAATTTATTCAATTATTACGTAAAAGTCAAAATGAACAAAAATTCAAAATTATGACAGTGGATACTATTACATAAAAGTGGAAATTATTCAATTATTACGTAAAGTCAAAATGAACAAAAATTCAAAATTATGACAGTGGATACTATTACATAAAAGTGGAAATTATTCAATTATTACGAAAGTCAAAATGAACAAAAATTCAAAATTATGACAGTGGATACTATTACATAAAAGTGGAAATTATTCAATTATTACGTAAAGTCAAAATGAACAAAAATTCAAAATTATGACAGTGGATACTATTACATAAAAGTGGAAATTATTCAATTATTACGTAAAGTCAAAATGAACAAAAATTCAAAATTATGACAGTGGATACTATTACATAAAAGTGGAAATTATTCAATTATTACGTAAAGTCAAAATGAACAAAAATTCAAAATTATGACAGTGGATACTATTACATAAAAGTGGAAATTATTCAATTATTACGTAAAGTCAAAATGAACAAAAATTCAAAATTATGACAGTGGATACTATTACATAAAAGTGGAAATTATTCAATTATTACGTAAAGTCAAAATGAACAAAAATTCAAAATTATGACAGTGGATACTATTACATAAAAGTGGAAATTATTCAATTATTACATAAAGTCAAAATGAACAAAAATTCAAAATTATGACAGTGGATACTATTACATAAAAGTGGAAATTATTCAATTATTACATAAAGTCAAAATGAACAAAAATTCAAAATTATGACAGTGGATACTATTACATAAAAGTGGAAATTATTCAATTATTACGTATAAAGTCAAAATGAACAAAAATTCAAAATTATGACAGTGGATACTATTACATAAAAGTGGAAATTATTCAATTATTACGTAAAGTCAAAATGAACAAAAATTCAAAATTATGACAGTGGATACTATTACATAAAAGTGGAAATTATTCAATTATTACATAAAGTCAAAATGAACAAAAATTCAAAATTATGACAGTGGATACTATTACATAAAAGTGGAAATTATTCAATTATTACGTAAAGTCAAAATGAACAAAAATTCAAAATTATGACAGTGGATACTATTACATAAAAGTGGAAATTATTCAATTATTACGTAAAGTCAAAATGAACAAAAATTCAAAATTATGACAGTGGATACTATTACATAAAAGTGGAAATTATTCAATTATTACATAAAGTCAAAATGAACAAAAAAAATTCAAAATTATGACAGTGGATACTATTACATAAAAGTGGAAATTATTCAATTATTACGTAAAGTCAAAATGAACAAAAATTCAAAATTATGACAGTGGATACTATTACATAAAAGTGGAAATTATTCAATTATTACGTAAAGTCAAAATGAACAAAAATTCAAAATTATGACAGTGGATACTATTACATAAAAGTGGAAATTATTCAATTATTACGTAAAGTCAAAATGAACAAAAAAACTCAAAATTATGACAGTGGATACTATTACATAAAAGTGGAAATTATTCAATTATTACGTAAAGTCAAAATGAACAAAAATTCAAATTATGACAGTTATGACAGTGGATACTATTACATAAAAGTCAAAATGAACAAAAATTCAAAATTATGACAGTGGATACTATTACATAAAAGTGGAATTCAATTATTACGTAAAGTCAAAATGAACAAAAAAAATTATGACAGTGGATTCAAAATTATGACAGTGGATACTATTACATAAAAGTGGAAATTATTCAATTATTACGTAAAAGTCAAAATGAACAAAAATTCAAAATTATGACAGTGGATACTATTACATAAAAGTGGAAATTATTCAATTATTACGTAAAGTCAAAATGAACAAAAACTCAAAATTATGACAGTGGATACTATTACATAAAAGTGGAAATTATTCAATTATTACATAAAGTCAAAATGAACAAAAATTCAAAATTATGACAGTGGATACTATTACATAAAAGTGGAAATTATTCAATTATTACGTAAAGTCAAAATGAACAAAAACTCAAAATTATGACAGTGGATACTATTACATAAAAGTGGAAATTATTCAATTATTACATAAAGTCAAAATGAACAAAAACTCAAAATTATGACAGTGGATACTATTACATAAAAGTGGAAATTATTCAATTATTACATAAAGTCAAAATGAACAAAAACTCAAAATTATGACAGTGGATACTATTACATAAAAGTGGAAATTATTCAATTATTACGTAAAGTCAAAATGAACAAAAACTCAAAATTATGACAGTGGATACTATTACATAAAAGTGGAAATTATTCAATTATTACATAAAGTCAAAATGAACAAAAATTCAAAATTATGACAGTGGATACTATTACATAAAAGTGGAAATTATTCAATTATTACATAAAGTCAAAATGAACAAAAACTCAAAATTATGACAGTGGATACTATTACATAAAAGTGGAAATTATTCAATTATTACATAAAGTCAAAATGAACAAAAATTCAAAATTATGACAGTGGATACTATTACATAAAAGTGGAATTTATTCAATTATTACATAAAGTCAAAATGAACAAAAATTCAAAATTATGACAGTGGATACTATTACATAAAAGTGGAAATTATTCAATTATTACATAAAGTCAAAATGAACAAAAATTCAAAATTATGACAGTGGATACTATTACATAAAAGTGGAAATTATTCAATTATTACATAAAGTCAAAATGAACAAAAATTCAAAATTATGACAGTGGATACTATTACATAAAAGTGGAAATTATTCAATTATTACATAAAGTCAAAATGAACAAAAATTCAAAATTATGACAGTGGATACTATTACATAAAAGTGGAAATTATTCAATTATTACATAAAGTCAAAATGAACAAAAATTCAAAATTATGACAGTGGATACTATTACATAAAAGTGGAAATTATTCAATTATTACATAAAGTCAAAATGAACAAAATGAATTATTACATAAAGTCACAAAAATTATTATGACAGTTACTATTACATAAAAGTGGAATTTATTATTACGAAAGTCAAAATGAACAAAACTCAAAATTATGACAGTGATACTATTACATAAAAGTGGAAATTATTCAATTATTACATAAAGTCAAAATGAACAAAAACTCAAAATTATGACAGTGGATACTATTACATAAAAGTGGAAATTATTCAATTATTACATAAAGTCAAAATGAACAAAAATTCAAAATTATGACAGTGGATACTATTACATAAAAGTGGAAATTATTCAATTATTACATAAAGTCAAAATGAACAAAAATTCAAAATTATGACAGTGGATACTATTACATAAAAGTGGAAATTATTCAATTATTACGTAAAGTCAAAATGAACAAAAATTCAAAATTATGACAGTGGATACTATTACATAAAAGTGGAAATTATTCAATTATTACATAAAGTCAAAATGAACAAAAATTCAAAATTATGACAGTGGATACTATTACATAAAAGTGGAATTTATTCAATTATTACATAAAGTGGAATTTATTCAATTATTACATGGAAATGAACAAAAATTC